>WHSE01000264.1:0-31986 GCA_012295165.1 Asparagus setaceus
AATCATCTATATCAAAACCAAAATGAAGAAACACCCTCCTATACATAATTTGCAACTTGAAACGAGAATTTCTATCTTTATTCGTTCACAGAAAAGGCTAAAACAAACTTTTATGAATAAAGCTTTGCTTTGAGTTGATACATATAACCATTAGTTAAAAGCATGAAGAGTTAAAACTAAAGAAATAATCATTTATCGCAATTTCATTTTTCAAGAGACAATATTACTAAGAAAATGTTACTTCTTACAAAAAATATACAAAAATATTATTTGTGTAAAATATAATTATTAAAAAGTGACAGATGGTCATAACCCACAGAGCATTGCACCATCAAACCAACTAGTCCCATAAAAACAGCAAAGATCAACGAAGAGTATAACCAACAGCTCGGCTCAGCCTCTCTGTTTCCCCTCCGCAACATTTCCTGAATTGGTTCGGAGAAAATATCATGAGGCCGACAATCCGATGAATTTCTTCTTTTTCATAAATCGATGTTGATATATTTCTTTTCAATGTTAATTTGTGTGATACCTCAATTTAGTCCTACAGGATATTGATTGAGTGATTGAATGATTTAAATGATGGAGTGTGAGGAAATGCGTAACGTTAATTTGGCAATTTTAGCGATGGTTGAGCCAAACCGTGTTGCACTCTGTGGGTCCCGGGACTTCAGCTAAGCAGCCCCTGGTGATGACAAATGGTATCGAGAAGCGGTGGCAGTTTGAAATGTGGAAGCTTAGTCTATCTGGGACTAAGTCTTCTGCGCGTGAGTCGGTGGGAGCCACCTCTAGAAGAGTAGGTATGTGGGACTAAGTGCTACACCCCAAGATAGTCCCCATCGGATATTGATTGAGTGATTGAATAGTTTAAATGATGGGTCTTGAAGCCAAGTGTAACATTGGCTATTTTACAGCGATTGATTGACCCAAACCACGTGTTGCACTCAGTGAGTCGGGACTTACATCAGCGCTAACGGCCCGGGCTGGCGTGACAATTCTGAACACACCTCCTCTATTATTATTATAGAAGGTTAGCCACTTATTACCCTTAAACGGTTGATATTTCAGTGTATCGCAGAGTAATCCATTATTCTCCTAGCAAAGTTAACTCTCCATTATCCATACCCATCGCATGGATGTTAGGCGAGTGGCCCAATGATATGCAGAGAGTCACGATATTTCGATTATATGCGAGATCCTTATCCTCTTATTGGTATTGAATGTACACACCCTATAGTATAAATACAAATAACGTCGAAGTGATAACCCCGTTTGGAAGTCAGAAAGGTCCCAAGTGCTAATTACAGAAATTAGGGGTAACAAGTGGCCAACGTCTTAAGTAAGAGGGTGTGTTTGCAATTAACCCTTTAGTTTATTTTTTGATATAGTTAGTTGTTACGTAGGTAAAGATATGGGTCAGAGAAAGCAAGCATAAGGGTTACAACGTGGATCCTATTTCTAAAATGTTGTGTGTGGATCCAAATTCTCTACAATTAAGTGGTAATTGGAGAGGTCTAACCAAAATTTAGTGTACATTCTAAATTTAAGGGATAAGATAATGTCATGTAGGATTTCCACTATCATGCTCCTTTAAAAGCACAAGTTGGGGTAAAGATTTACATGGTCAATATTATCCTTTACTATTTTAAATATTTTATTTAAATCTTAATTTATTCTAATCCTAATTATATCTTACACTAATCCAACGTGAACTATCTATAGCTCAACAATTTTAAAAAATAAGATTAATAAAATACATGAAATACTAGTTTGAATATTTCATTTAAATCTTAATCTATCATAATACTAATTATGTCCTATACTAATCCCATGTGAACTACCTATATCTCAACAATTTAAAAATATAAGATTAAGAAATCACACGTTAGCTAACATATTATAAGACATGAAGTATTAAAAAGAAAAAGTTTCAAAATTACACAAAATACCCTCAAATGTTTAAAATTACACAAAACAATGCTATTCAAAACTTAAAACAATAAATATAAAATCAGTAAATTAACAACGACCCTCGAAGAATTTAAAATTTGTAATTAGCAGCTCAACATTTCAAAATTTGAAGAAACAACCTCAAAATTGCAAATTACACAAAAGCACCATGAATTTCTAAAATTTCAAAACTTGCAAACAACATAGATGAATTCAAGGGATTACCATCAGGCACTTAAAATTTAAAATTTATAAAAATAACCTCAAAGTTACAAAATTATAAAAACTCCCTCAAAAGTTAAAAATAGCAAAAACTCTAAAATTTCAAAACTTATAGCCAGTACACATCAAATCTAGAAATTATTAGCGCAGACCGCTAAAAATTTAAATTTTGTAAAATAATCCAAAGTTTCAATAATTGCTAAAAATACCCTCATAATTTCAAAGTTGTAAGAAATATCGTAACATTTGAAAACTTACCACCAACACATGAAACATGAAAATTACAAGCACCCAACTTAAAATTTAAAATTTTTAGAAAACACTATCAAAGTTTTAAAATTGCAAAACACACCCTCAAAAGTTCAAAATTACAAACAAATGCTAAAACTTTTAAACTTGGTAAAGAAAGAGTAATTGTTTGATATTCTTTCTTTAAGATATATAAATTTGACTTTTAATTTAACTATCCCTTTTAGGTATCTAAAAGTAGTCTCAGTTGATCTTTGCTAAAAATAGCAATAACAATATCTTTAAAAATCTAGTACCTTAAAAATCACAAGTCTTGAAAACCGCTATTGTGAGTACACTATTGTGATTGTGGAAATACTAAGTGGCCTTATCTTTCCGCATAATTAGATCTGTTAATGTAAGGAGATTAGTATGTGGTTTAGGAGAGGTAAGGATTTTTGGGGTCCCTTAATCTCCTCGATGGTTGATGATTTTGAAGATATTGAGCTGCAGCTCCACGCGGAATAACAGATGTTAGAGGCACGAGGAGGTTATTTTCTGCGTGCTTTCCTACATTCAAGTTAGTGACTAGGCTGATAATCTAGAGAGAAAAGCAGGATGTAGTCTTTGGAGTTTTTTGTGCGTAAAATTGCGTACCTTAGTATGGTTGGAGTTGACATTATTTATAGAGGATTTATGGGGGCACATTGGTAATTTGGCAGGGTTTGTGCAGTGATGGGTCATACCATGCTTTACACGTGTTGGCAACTGGTCAAACAAGTAGCTCTTACAAGCGATGATAAAGTCCTTGAAATCTTGCGATCCATGGAGCTTTGAAGTCTTTGGCTAGAGTCTTAATGGCCCGACGCATTAATGTTGATGGTGACTAGGCTACAAAGTGTGGACGCTGACTGCCCATGCATTAAATGTGATGTAAGGTTGACAGTGGCTCCCTGTTCAAGGCGCCATGTCGGTCTAAGTGGGGAGCACCTTTGTCGTTTTGGGCTTTTGGTTGATCCTGGGTCGAATACACCTTTCATCTCAAATCTAGGTCGCGAGATAGGTCGGTTGGCTCGCACCGAGTAGTGTTTTGAGATGTAAATGAGTTGACCGGCTATTCATAACGTGGCAGCTTCTTGAGACTTCATTAGGCTTGGTAATTTCTAGGGTATAACATTGGACCTTTTCACTCGCATTCGAGAAGCCGAGTTAGGAAAATGAACCATCTCGCATTGTGGATCTAAACCATTCTTACGGAAGATAGTTGGGATCGACATTTTTATGTCGATGGAGATCGTAATGGCGGTTTGATGGTGGCTTTGATGGGGCGTTGCTTGGCTTTTCAAAACCGCTAGCGGTTTCACGTAAATCATGTTAGCCGCTTTTGTTTTGTGGCTCCATCCACTGTGTATATCGCTCCTTCCCTTTTCCACCTACGCAAACCCTAGCCAACCTTCGGCCAAAGCCCATTTTCTTTTCCCCAAAAGCATTTGTTGTTCTCAGGCCGTTCTTCTTGGCTATTACGATGGCTTTTCGTGCTTTCGACCCACCATTGCTCGCAATGAGTTCAAAATGATATCTTTGCGGTATAAATTAAAAGTGCTCACGGTACGCTTGGAAGTATGCCTAAGACTATTACATCTCTAGTGCTCTTACCTGTCGGCTCGTTGAGGGCAATCGTCTATCCAGAGCAATTTGGCGTTGATATACTAGCACTACCTTGACTATGGTCTTTGTGCGTCATTGCACACATTTCTTCGAGGTTTTAGGGCTCTAGGGGTTCTCGAAGCGATTAAAACCGAACTCCGATGCTCTTCTAGTGGCATTCCTCGTCATCGCCATCGTGTGAATGTTGAGCCCATCTTTGGCATTTTGGGCCATCTTGTGTTCGTTAGGCTGGTAAGAAAGAGGTTATTTCTATTCTGAGCAGACGGTGGTTCGGCGGTGTCCAACATTCCTAAGATGAACAAAGGATAGAGGAAAAGTTTTTCTTAGGTCCTTGGTGCCACCGATTCGGTTTGCTCCTCATGGCTAGAAATCAAAAGGACGGTCTGAGGGTGGAGAGGAGGCGCGAGGCTTGGAGAGGATCCGGGCCTACAAAGATCTCGACCTTGGGAGAACATGCACGACAATGCTATCCTTAATTTGCTAGTATCCCATGTCCCCGCCACTAAAGTAGATCGGGCCCGGCTGGGTTCTAGCGATCGGCGAGTAGCTGCGGAGGTTCGGACGGCTCTCCCACTTTGCCTCAAAAATGTCTGATTGCTGAGATAGAGGCAAGGGAGCTCCAGACTTTATGCCAACAGTCTGCTATTGAGATTGCGTCCAAGCTCAGTCTGAGTAAATCTTCTGCTCAGGCCGAGGGATCTAAGAGGAAGAAGAAAAACATGGCTTCTAAGGGTCGTTGCCAAGCTGAGGGCACTACGCAGGAGTTTTTTACCCTTGGAGATGAGGCAGATGAGGTGCACCCGAGGCGGTCGGCTGACACCTAGACCAACCAGTGGGTTTCTTTGAACATCATCGAGGTGGAGGGTGATTCTCCACACCCGGTACCTAAGTCGGAGGTTAGAGGAGAGGATGTTCCTATCGTAGAATCGTGGTGAGTTTCTAAACTGGGGTTGGAGCCAAAGGAGTGGCACCGATCAAGTTGAGAGAGGGCCCTGGGTCTTCTAGGAGACTCAGAAAAGAGCGCGTCATCAAGGCCGGTCATTTGAAGCCTGAGAGCCGGTTTCTAGAAGCACTTAAGTCTCCGGCTACTACGCGAGAGGATGCGGTATGAGTGGCCCTTTCCCCATCGCATCTGAACTTCCCCTCGCTTGGGAGGAGATCCGGCGATCTGATGGGCCTACTAAGTCTCATCCTCACCATGAAAGGGAGCCGTTGGCGGAGCACCTTTTGTTCCAAGCACCAATTAGACCGTAGGGGTCGGTCTTGGAGTTGAGAGCTAATCAAGCAAAAGTTGTCGGCGGTTCCTTCTTCCGGCAACAAGGCATTCTGAGTGAGACCCACGATGTCGAGTCTCCATCGGCTCTTAGGAGTTACCTCACGGGGGAGGCTCTCTTGGAGTTTGAGTCATTTTCCTACTCAAAATATATTAGGAACTCTACCACAAGCTCGAGTCGACCGGAGGTACATAAGGAGGCTCGAGGTGGCTAAACTATTGGTACTTGAAGGGTCGAGCTTGGCGAGCTGAAGAGTCGGGGCGAGGCCGAGGCATCCCTATAAGGATAAGGACCTCAAGACAGCTGCCGAAGGTTCTCGGCTGATGGCTGCTCATCTTGCACAAGCCCTTTAGGAGATGAAGGGCCTCAAAGAGGATCTTAGCCACTCCCACCATGATATGAGTCTTGCCAAGGAGAAGATTTCATATCTCCATAGTTTTAGCTAAGAGGGACGGAGAAGGAGGATGCCTTTGAGAGGGCCCATGTAGTTCATCTTGACTCGAAGGAGGCTGAAGGCTAGGTTGAAGGAGGAGGTGGCTCTTGAGGAGGCTCTTCAGCAGAGAATGCTCAAGTGGATCACAAAGGCTGACAGCAACTCTCTCCTTGCCCGGATCCGGGAGCTTGAGATCAGTGGTTTATCCGAAGTCGAGTGCCTTTGGGACGAGATAATCAAGAAGTATCAATGTGGTACTCTCGACAAAGTTGAGGTGGCCCTTACATAAGGCGGGGTTTGATTATCTGAAGGCACAACTCCCCTAAGCTCTTGTTAAAGGAGGACCGGTTTAAATATCCCTCTAGAGTGGCCAAGCTGCCTTGATGTCCTCAAGACACTCGAGGTGCAAGGTGGGCTAGGGATAGTGGAGGAGGATGAGGAGGTCGGCGGTGGATTGAATGGGGCGTGGGTGAATGTTCTAACAACGAGCAGGCTCATCCCCTTTGTCCAACTAGCTAGACTCCCTTCTAGGATGCTCGACTCGAGTTAAGCACGGTCTCGCCCTAGGTTACGCTCACGAGTAGATTATGTATCTTTTGCTTTTTTCTTTGAGTCTTTATAAAATAGTCTTGCAATATTCTTGAATGAATGAAAGACTTGATTTTATTGACCCATTCTTTTACTAAGTTATGAGTTGTTTCTCATATGTGCTTTGGTTTTGAGATATTTCCAATGAGTTGGTAGAAACAGAGATGTTAGCTGTAGGCATCAAAATTCTTGAAGAACCTCAAATATGACTAAATTATGAGAAGATCGAAGGACAACATCGTCGAAATCTCAAGAAGTCAACACATAAGAAGATTGTGTCGCTTCTGATCGCGAGACAACGGTTGTCTCGCCATGGCGAGACACTTGTTCATGTTTTGCGATGGCGAGACACTTGTGTGTCTGCTTCTGGCGAGAGACTTTGATAATGTCTGCTACTAGCGAGACACTTGTTGGTGTCTACACGGCGAGAACACCTTGATGTGTCTCGCAACTAGCGAGGCACTGCATCTCGCCAAATGCGAGACACCGAATATAGCGGGCTCTTGAAGGGTCTAAATCAATGCGATGGGGCCCACTTGACTTTATCAGCGAGAAGCG
Organism: Asparagus setaceus; assembly: GCA_012295165.1. Classification (NCBI taxonomy): domain Eukaryota; kingdom Viridiplantae; phylum Streptophyta; class Magnoliopsida; order Asparagales; family Asparagaceae; genus Asparagus; species Asparagus setaceus. Next base: position 6,922 of record WHSE01000264.1, read on the forward strand.
TTGAGATATTTTAATGAAGGTTATCTGGCGAAAATCGCCCACTGGCGTGATTTTAGGGCATTTAATCGTGCCTTAAAAGCGGAAAACGTTACAACGGTGAAAGGGCGACAACGCCTCGCCGGTCGGCGAAGGCGACCCATCTTCCTTGTGGCCCGAAGCGGATGCTTACCTGTGGCGAAGCGACATATATGGCGGCTTTCGGTGGCAACTTGCAAATGTGGAGCACTTATGACTTGTTTCTTGAGGAGGACGCGTTTCCCAGGACTATAAATACCCCCTACATCCACTTGGCGGGGATGCGGCATTTGGCAATGGAGATCAAACAAAATCGAGCTTTTGGAAGGAGAGAATCAAGCTTCCAAAGTTCAAGAACCACGGTCCAAGCGAGATTCCTCGAGATTAAGCTTTGCCTTAATTCTTGGGAAGAGTAGATATCTTACTTTGCTAAGATATTTCTGAAGTTCTTGTTTCCTTTGCGAAGCATCAACTAAACCCGTCGATTCGACGATGTTGCCACGGTGGTCCACGGATTCTGCGTCCCGACGCGAGGAAAAGTCCACAAAAGCGAGGAGATCTACACTTGTAGTATCTTTTGTTGAGTTTGTAAGAAAGTTATCTAAATTCTTTGTAGCGAAAATCAAAGTGTAATTTTCTTAAGTTTTGTAATGGAAGCGACAAAGAAATCAACTTCGACTCAAACGATGGCGACCACGGTGGGAGCCAGGTCTCGAGCGAGATCGTTGTGTCGCGACCTACGCGATCAAGCCGACCTCATGGTCGATGGGTGAATTATTTCTTCGATCAAGCCAAGTTAGGAATATCTCTCCTCTTCTTCATCAAAGTCCTCCTCGCCATAGCATCGAGGATTTCATCTCCAAAGAAGGAGGTTCGTTACGTTGGGAGGCCATGAATCTCAAGCGGCGATTTCCCGACAACAACACCCGTGGATCTCAAAGCGGAGCTGCGCTCAAGTTGACTCTTTTGAAGAAGGAGTCATTCAACAAGATCTCAACGCTTTGGCGAAGGGCTGTCAAGGCAGTCAAAGATGGCGAACAACTTGCTAAGGCCATGGAATCAGCAGGCGGAGTTCATTCACGAACTCCGCGTGATCGAGGCGTCGGCAATCTATGATGCCTCAACTTCAGCCCTCAACACTCCTCCCAAGGAAGAATGGGTTCGTCAAAGGACCGATTGACAAAGAAGGCCAGCCCAAAAGCGTTATTACGCATTGCTTTCAGCGCCGCGTGCCGTTGTTACGCAAGGCACAAGAGTCAAAATCAACCGGGGAATCGACTCAAAATCACAAAATTTGGATTCCAAAGTCGGCGTCAAAATCGGCTCGGGGAGGTTGCCTGCCGCTAGTCTTGGTAGAGACGGTTCAGAACCCTAAAGGCACTTCGCCAGCCGGCGAGCGGTGCTGTCTCAGCGCCCGTGACGATTAATGGCTACGTCGCAGCGGCGGTGCTTCATGCCTTAGCGGAAAATGCACTTTTCCTCCTCTTGATCCACTTCTTACGGCAATATACCAGCGGCGAATCCTTCACCCGATGTTGATCGTCTTGGTCCAAAGTGGGGCGTTTGAGTCATTCAACCGCACACAACAATGTCACGAGCAAAGGGACTTGAAACCTCAAAGTTCTATCATCTCGTTTGAGCATCCCTAGAGGGTCCACGAGGCTGGAGGAAACAAAGTGACTATAAAGTCACAAAAATGATCAAACCACGGTAATTCATCGAAGCAACTTGGATGATGAAGCCAGCGGCGGAAGTTGTCTCGAGTCAAATGGCGGCGTCCCCAAAAGCGTGTCCTCGGTTAAGGCAGCGTTATACTTGGGGTGACAAACCATATCAACTATGCCATCGGTGGAGGTGGCAACACAGAAGAAACGATTGATGAAATAAATTGTTCTTGTTAGTGTGCACAATTAATCAAGGCGTTCTTGTCGGGGATGTGCACATTAGAATCAAATGCTCAACCACAAAGAGCTTATTGAGAGGCTTTCCACGCCGATAGCGGAGGACTTCAAGCCGAAGTCCAGCGAAGAAGAAAATCTACCATCGAACCGGCGAACTTCACGAAGTTACTATTAACATGGTAAACAAAGGGAAAGCACGGCGATTGATGAAGATCGACTTCACTCACGGAGGAAAAGTCGGTCTCAATTCGAAGAATGTCCGATTGCAATTGCGAGCTCTGCGGCGCGTGACTATAGAAGAATGCATGAAGGAGATTCATCAGAAGATGAAATTTCCGGCCTTTGCTTCGACAATAGCTTGAGGCGATCTTGTTTCAAGTATGAGTCGTCACCATAGGAGGCTTTACCATTACTCGATGTGTCACGGCTCAAATGTTACAAGAAGCCTTAGCCAAGCAAAGAGCTTAAGGCTGAAATGAGAGCGAGATGGAGCTAGCTATGCAGCGGATGGGGAATTGCAAACCCATACGGTTGCACAACACAGGTCTAGTCAGCGACACGGATCTAGTCAACGACACGGATCTAGTCAACAAGGTAAAGCTATCAATCTTGATACCCATAATGTCGAAGGCGATTGATTGGAGATAGATGAACACATTTATCTGATAAACCTCCTAAGAAAAAGGTGTTAAGCTACCCAAAGGCGGAGTATTCCAATTCCTCTTACTAGGAATCATCCAAAACAAGCCGGATGAAAATGAAAAGATGAAGGAGCTTGAAGGCAAAATTAATGCTTTAATGGCTTTCGAGGAGGTTAAGAAGACCGAATTCGTGTCCATATCGAGAGTGGGATTCAATCCCTTACCATGAAATTAGGTTTGATTAATTTCACACCTTTGGCGGGAGGGTTAGCCTACAACACTTGATCTATTTCAAATCTCACTTGGGGTGATCTCGGAAATGAGCCTTTGATGATTCGGTCATTAATCGGTACCCTTGAGGGCCGCCGATTGGTATCGAAGACTCAAAGTGGGAGCATTAAGCTGGAGCGACATGGAAAGCTCTTTTCTCGGTAATTTCTTTGATGATGACCACGAAGTTTCCATTGGAACTCTCTAGATGAGAAACAAAAGGTGGGAGACAATTGACACCTTAGTCAAGCGTTTCTAATAAAGCTATAATGCGAGAGATCAATTAAGAGTTCATATTGAAGACTTGCCACAACAATCTTTCTATAGAATTGTTGGAAGTCATGGGGTTACACCGACCACTTGGAAGAATTGAAACTCAATGGTGAAGAAGGAGCGGTTCATCGGAGAAAGAAGAATGAGAGAGGTGAACCCACAGCGGTTCCCTCAAAGCGAATTTTGTGCCTGGTGGCAAGAAAGAAGCAAGCTAATCTTTGTTGAAGCAAATCGGGCATTCCAACGGCAACAACAAGCTTCTATGGCAGCAACGCAATGAGGGTTTCAACAAAACCTCAAATATGACTCAGGATGCTAGGTTCCAAAAGCTATACTTTCAAAGAGGAAGAAGTGCCAATTATCTTCAAATACCTCTTGGATAACAACAAGATCAAATTGCCTCCAATCACAAATCAAGAAGAGGCTAACAAGACCTCGAGATCCCAATGCTTGTGTGCCACCGAAGGGTCCATCATCCAGACCAAGAGTTGTTTTGTTCTTAAAGACAAAATTCAAGCTCTAATCGATCGGGGAATCATAGCGGCGAAGAAGGAGAAAGTTGGTTCAAATATGGTGGCCATCAACTTTGGATCTCTACTACCCATGCCATATTCTGAAGATTGTCCACGAGGTTAAAGTCAAAGCGGTCAATGATGATCCACATAGACAGCGTCGAGAAAGGGTTGGTATCATACCACGACTCTAATGGCGAAGTACTTTGGATTCATCGGATCTTATTCAAGATGAGCAATGGGCGGGGTCTTCTTCAACACGGAAGTCAAGCGTAAAGGCAAGCTCGTGCTCATATTTGGCAATTAGGAAGAGGTGTGAAAAAGCTCCAATTCTTCGTCATCGAAAATGAACATGAAGTTCGTGTGAGAGGTAACCCGACTTATGCTACGAAGTGGGCATAAATTCAGTTATCAATACCGAAATTCGATTGAATGCCAAAACTCTAGCAGGCTGGGGTGGCAATGACTCCTGACACAACTGAAAGTCGGCAACAGCGAGGAAGTAGCCAAAGAGGATACAACCAAGCGGAAGATAAGCAGCCTCAAGAGGTGCAAGTCGAGGCGGTCCGATTTAATCATCCGATTAGGAGGGACAAGCCGGGAAGTTACGGCTCATCATATCGTTTGACGTTATGACCCGGTTAGCCAACATTCGGCGAGGATAACTCTTTATGAGTTACTACGTCTTTCTAAAGAGACTAGAAAGCCTTACGAGGCGTTAGGCGATTGAAGCTTTATCACTCAAGTCAAGCGGGTTAGGAGAAGACCGAACAACGCAACTTGGCGACAACACAATTTCCTTGCATAACCTTTGCAGAGAGGATATGCGGTGAAAAATTGAAGCATGACGAGGCCATTATACTTCCTTTGGGTACATTGGCTCGATTAACGTCAGCGGGATTCAAGTTGATCACGGATCTGCGGTCGGCATTATGCCACTCGGTTGATGTATCATCTTGGAATTCCGGCTAGCAAGTTGGCTTCTGACACGGTGATTTATGGATTTAATACCGGTGGTCCGGACCTTTGGGTAAAATCGGATAAAGTGCGGCTTGGAGATCTCAAATCGAGGTTACATGTTATGTAATCGATCGAGAGACTTCGTATAATCTACTATTGGGTGGACCTTGGATCCACGGTAGCCTTATAGTCCCATCCACATTACATCGATTAGCGGTGATTGGTAAGTAATAGTCAAGGCAGTGATTGCGGATAAGCAACCATTTAAGGGGTTAGAAAATTATTTCTTGACTCTCTTTTGTATGGTCTTTGAATCCGATCTTGAACCATCGGCCCGAGTCGGACAGCGGTAATGAAGTCTGAAGCGGGCTCGATTGATGGAAACTTTGTATTTAATGACATCGAACCTCTTATGTCGATCTTGTGGTGAATCGTCGAGGGAAAGTTAGCTGGCGACTTGCCGATGAACATATAATAAATGGCGATTTAGAGTATGTACATAGTGTTGATCTTGTAATCGGTATTATGCGAGGGATCATGATGTGCATGTACGCTCGTCATTGAACCGGTGAAGAAATGCCTTCAAAGTTCGGCGGGATCAACATTCCTCCTTCCTTTGAAAGATGCAAAGCAAACAATCTTTGGAAAAGGAAGAAAATCTCCACCACAAGATTATTGTGAGGAATCGAAGATAACAGCGACGATCCGTGCAAACATTTTTCAAATATAGCTCACAAGCACCATTACATGAAGAAATGGGGATATAACCGTTACGGGCCTGGTCTTGGCGGACGGCGGTGTTGGATTCGCCGACCCTCTCATGTTAGAAGGAAAGCGTCGTTATTATGAATATAAAAGTGCAGGCTATGTTTCTTCATCCTCGGCGAATCTTTGTTGGCAAATTGATGATCATGGCATTTCGTCGATTCTTTAACACAGGATTGGATTTTAGTCTTGGTGAAGTGTTCAAGGGGCTAATGTCCAATATGACCACAATAAGTCCTGATCTGAAGAAGATGATTATTTACGAATGGGAAGACCCTTGGACTTTCCATCAGAATGTTGATTCGGAGATAGGTTTGAACAAAGAGAACCGCCTCTGAAGATCACGGTTGTTCAAGTTAATATGGGTGATGAAGATAATCGAAACCCATATTAGGTGAGTGGTAGTCTTCCTCGGAAGAAAAAGAATTGATTTCTCTTATTGGGAATATATTGATGTATTAGCTGGAATTATGAAGACATGCACGGGCTTGATCGAGTAGCGATTACATCGACTTAATATCAAGCGAGAATCTAAACACGTGAAACAACAACGAAGATTTAGTCCAAATTATGGAAGCGATCGTGGCTGAAGTTAAACTCATAAAATCGGGCTTTATCGGGGAAGAGCAACATCAGTTAGTGCATAAATATTGTTCTGTTCTAAAAGAATGGGACAATTAGAGTTTACATCGATTTGAGAGATCTAAACTTGGCATGCCCTAAAGATGACTTTCCACTCCCCATCACGAGGCGTCATCATAGATATCGTGTGGGTTTGAAAGAATGTCATTTATGGGCCAGTTCTCTGGATATAATCAAATCAAGATGCATCGGCGATGAAAACATACCTCATTTGGACACCTCGGCATCTTTTGTTATACCGTTATGCCCTTTAGTGCGAAGAGCGGGAGCTACTTATCAGCGGGCAATGACAAATATTTTTGAAGATCATCTAAGAAAGACCGTCGAATGCTATGTTGGCGATTTAGTAGTGAAAAGCGAGATAAGGCGATCATATTAAGGATCTCGGGGCGGTATTTGAACTTATGCGGGGTCATCAATTGAAGATGAATCCAACTAAGTCATTCTTAGGAATGGCGATGGTAAATTCCTTGGTTTTGTCGTCACGTCAAAGGAATTCATATTGATCAGGACAAGGTGAAGGCGATTAATGAGTTACAACCCGAAGAATCTCAAAGAACTTCGAGAGGGTTGCAAGGGAGATTGGCTTACATAAGGCGGTTTATTTGAACCTTGCGGGCAAGTGTCGGCCGTTCTCCAAGCTAGCCAAGAAGGGTGTTTCATTAGTTTGGGATGATGCTTGTCGAGAAGGCTTTTGAAGATATTAAAATATATCTATCAAATCCTCTGTTCTCGTCGCATGAGAAATGGAAAGCCGTTCTTGATTTATGTCGGGCGACCAACCATTCATTAAGTGCTTTATTAGCACAAGATGATGATAACGGTCCGCGAACAAGCGTTATATTATTTAAATTCGGACAATGGTGGTGCTGAATCTCGATATCGATATCGAGAAAGAATGCCTAACTTTGGTATTTGCACTCGAAAAATCGTCATTACGGTTGGGCCAGGCGATACATGTCATCTCGGATGTTAACCCAATTCGGTATTCATGACACAACCGGCTTCTTTGAATTGGCGATTAGCGAGATGGGCATTACTCCTTTATATCGACATCCACTTCAAGCGGCGAAGTCGGTGAAGGGACAAGCGATTTGTGATCTTCTAGCGTAGCGACGTCGTGATAAAGCTATACTTTATGAAGATTTACGTGAAACCTATGAGGTCAATCACACTTCTCATGAATATGTGTGGCAATTATACCGGCCGGCGTCCGCGCAACCAATGTGGCGAGTGCTCTGGATGTTCTAAGATTTCTGGCGGAGTCGGAGTTGTCTTAGTTTCCCGGAGAAACGCGTGATGCCTCGAGCTTATTCCTTGGCGAACCGTGCTCTAATAATGTGGCGAGTACAATGCATTACTTATTGGACTCGGTTTTGCGAAAAGAGCTGGGGTGAATATCTCGGCGTTGAGATTCTCAACTCATAGTTAAGCAAATTAGTGGAGACTATGAAGTTAGAAATCGGTTGATCCCATATCATGAAGCGGCAATAGAGATGGCGAGAATCATTCAAAAGTTTCTTCATCGAATATATACCACGGCTTGAGCGCTTATCGCGATGCATTGGCGCTTGGTACATTTCATTGGCGCAACCCCTCAAAGCGAACAATTAGTCGCTGTGAGGACACACCAACTTTTCATACGAGAATATATTTTGGATGTCAAGGAAACACATGCTACTTCAGCGGACTCGAACTTGAGATTGGCTTTCTATTATAGATTATGTCTTACGGTATTTTCTGGGAAGATATAAAAGGGAATCTATCAGAAGAAGAGCAAATTCTACTATGACATCTCGAACACTTTATCGTCGTTACATATGATGGATTGTTACTCCGATGTCTTTCGACCAAAGGCGGAAGAGGCACTTAAAGAAGCACATGGCGGCACTTGCGGTGCGCATCAACACAGTCCTAAGGCGGGAGATAGACTAAGAAGGTTAGGCTATTATTGGCCGACCATGATTAGAGATGCAATTGAATATGCGAGGCGATGTCATGCGTGTCAAATACATGCAAATTACATGCATCGACCACGAGGAAGATCACGCGTCCCGTCGCTACTTCTTGGCGTTTGAAACATGGGGAATGGATGTGGTAGGACCCATATTCCCCGTCGACAAAAGGTGATAAGCTTTATTTTGGCAATTACCGACTACTTCTCTAAATGGTGAAGCAATTCCACTCAAAGAAGTCAAAGCGAATCTTGTCATCAAATTCATTAAACACCATATTATCTATCGATATGGTGTTAGGAGCAATTATTGCATGACAATGGTCCTCGATTCATCGACAGCGCCGTGGGATGCGGCAAGTTGAGAATACAAGACATTTAGTCCTGACTTATAATCCCATAAAATGGTTTGGTGAAGCCTTTAATAAGACTATCATTAAAATCTTAGCAAAGCTAGTCAAAACTAATAAGCGATTGGGATGATAAGCTTGGTGAAGCTCTTTGGGCATATCGCTTTCTGATTCGAACAAGCGGGATTCACACCATATTCCTTAGTATACGGATGTGAAGGCTGTTTTGCCTTTAGAGATACAAATTCCGTCGCCGTGTAGCCCTTGCGATAGGGATGACAAGCGGCGAGCAACATCAAAAGCGTCTTGAAGAGCTTGAGGTGTTAGGCGAAGCGGCAGGGAGCTCAACAACGATTGAGCTATACCAAGCGAATTTCCAAAGCCTTTAACAAGAAAGTCCGCTATCGGAGTTTCAAGGAAGAGACTTGGTACTTCGCCGTCCGTGACCGATGATTCTCAATTCCAAGAAGAAAGGCAAATTCGGCCCAAATGGGAAGGACCGTTTATAATTGATACGGTCTACTCAAATGGAGCATATCGCGATCACTCAAGATGGTGACAAGTTAATGATGCCAGTTGCGGAAAGTTCACGAAGATATATTATCCCTAATATATTGAGGATAATCCGTTCCTTGATGAATGATTTGACTTGTGAGCAGTCACATTCATTAAGCTCTCATTAATTTGAAAATCTTAAATGATTAAAGCCATAGATAATATTAACACCTATTATTAATTTCTTTCATGAAGCGAGGTTCGTTTTAGCCCCAAGAGACACAGCGGGTTCGTTTTAGCCCCAAGAGACACAAGGGTTCGTTTTAGCCCCAAGAGAAGACACAAGCGGGTTCGTTTTAGCCCCAGAGACACAGCGGGTTCGTTTTAGCCCCAGAGAAGACACAACGGGTTCGTTTTAGCCCCAGAGAAGACACAAGCGGGTTCGTTTTAAGCCCCAGAAGACACAACGGGTTCGTTTTAAGCCTCGAACCTAGCGGGTTCGTTTTAAGCCCCGAAGACACAACGGGTTCGTTTTAAGCTGGAAACACAATGGGTTCGTTTTAGCCTCAGAAGACACAAGCGGGTTCGTTTTAAGCCCCAAGAGAAGACACAATTCAAAAGTTTATGTATTTATTACATAGGCGATTATATTAAATCTCGCCTATTTATGCGTAGTAGGTGTTATTCTGTCCTTAAATCGGGAATAAGTCGTCTAACACCGTAGGGTAGTCAATTCAGTGATAATTGATAAAACCTCGTATTCAATATCGTAGTACAAAGTCGAGAGAATTTATTCTTTTAGCACAACGTTATATGTAGAGCGGACTTAGATAATCTACATGCTAGCCCAACTCAAGCGGTAGTTGGTAAAGGCATATCAAATCCGTTGATGGTGAGGGTTTGCCAAAATCCTATTGAAATTATGTTTATTTGTTCAAAGCGGAATAGATGAAAACATGATAAAAGAAATTTTATTTCATGTAAAGTGAATTACAAAGTGTTGGCAAAAGCTAACAAAAGTGTTCTATGAAGATATTTGGCGGCAGCGGATCTGTTCTTCCGACTCAGCTTCGATCAGGTATTCTTGTTCCAATTCCTTCTCGAGAAGGACTCTAGAAGCATCATTAATAGTTAGAAGTTGAATGATCTTTCGATCGATTCGTGAGATCTCTCATCGGATGCCTTCAATTGCTTTCGGCTAATTTTGGCGAGTCTTCTAACTAGCAAATCGATCTTCAAAGCGTGAGCCTCTTGACATCTTCAAAGCCTTCTTGGTGAGCAATTTCAAGATCTTGCGCCTCTGAGCGGATCAATTGGCATTGACCTCATTCCTTTATGCGAGTGGCCCTTATGCGTTGATTGGGCTTGCACTTGTTGTAGCTCTTCTTCAGCTGACCTTTAGCTTAACCTCGAGCTTGCATGATGGATTCAACAGAGAAGAGATGTAAGAAGAAGCACCTTCGGACCGTAGTTTGAAGCTCTCTAATTTTGCTCTAATTGAGCTAAGTCTTACGTGATAGAGTCGCTAAATCGGAAAAGCCCTCTTCCCTTATGGGCCACACGTCGATCAAGAAGCGTTTGAAAGAACTAAGAGAAGCCCTTGGTTGTGACTTTCTCGATAACATTCTTGATGAAAGATGAACCCTTGAGCTCGCGTTTATCACCGCCTTCTCGGGATCATCATCAGACATCAACGCCTTGATCGTGTCATACAATCTTGAAGAAGCGTAGAAGAAGAAATGTTAGTTTTTAAGTCTTACATGCTTGAACTTTCATGAAAACAAAATTGGAAGATATCTGCGTCGGCTAGAAGATCCTCCGGCAAGTGTTGTTTCTACACTCATCAATTGACTTGGGAACCACGAAGTTGATTCAATTTCAGGTTGGATAGCCGGTGGTCTGGGTGAATAATAGGGCCTTCAATTTGAGTTGTTTGCTCCATAGTTGGTTGTTGGTCTAAGTGAACCAGAAGCGGTCGAGGTTCGGCTTGAGTAGTTGGTGGTCGAGGTTGAACAAGCAGACTCGACTGCTTGATGGATACAATGATGGACTCATTAGGAGAACAAGGGTTGAATCTCCAAATCTGAGACCCATGGGAGTTTGTTCTCGATAGTAGTAATGAGTCCTACGGTGAGAAAACCATTAAGTGTCAATTATCCACTAAAAAAGCGACAAGACTTGGGCGATAAGACCGTCTGAAGCGGAAGAGCTAGCTTCTCTGATGGATTCCTTACGGTAGATTCGATAGCATCTCGAAATCGGATGTGGATCAAATTGAGAAAGAGATCATTTGGCGAAGCTTTGTTCAAATGACCCCTCGAAATTCTCTTCGTAATGCGGGCTCCGTTGGCCTCGGCTTTCATTTGTGACATCAACAATACGCTCACGGGTGTTAGTATACACATATCTATATATATGAGAATCATAATAACATATATGTACATACCAGAGCGGTTCGTGGAGTTCGATAGATTTATCAAGCTCTCACTTTGGCTGCTTCTTCCTCAATCGCTCTTTCATCACTGCGATTCTGATGTATTAGTGCTTCAATTCAATGAAGGAGAACAAAAGTAAAGTTCAAATCTCATACCGAGTTGGCTCGGTGGCTAGCTTGCGCTCATTTCTTGGAATTTTTCTAAAAGAATATGAAGCGTTAGCAATAAGTGGAGGAACAATTCGGACTCTTTCATGATTCTAAGTCGCCATCGGATGAAATGGTGGTACTGCGACAACCCGAGAAGCGAAGGGGCGTCAATGTCGGTAGGTAGTGGTATCTTGAATATCGATCCATAGCGGTGTTGGATCATCATAAGTGAACACTCTTGGAGGAGAAGGTTCATTTGGAACCTCGCCTTCTTGAGATAAGAAAAAATGGAATAATTAATAATCATAGATGAAATGGTAAAGTCGAGATGATGAATCTGAGTCATACCTTCTCTTAGGCGGAAAATCGGTGTCTATCGCCTTAGGAGTTGGTGATTTTGGGGATTTCGTGCGATGAGGCCTATGTCGACCTTCTTGATGCGCTTATTGCGAGGCGATAGAAGCGGGAGTATGAGCGATCGGTGATGGGCGAGCCCTCTTTGGAGTATAAGCTCGGTCGCTACTTCTTCTTCTTCTACCTCTTCTTCTTCCCTGTCTCGGCCAGTCATCCGGTGGGGATAAGTAAAACGACCCACGGCGAGGCCGTTTCAAGGGCAGCTTGGAGGAGGTGGAACGAGAAGGGTTTGGCCGGTACATCTCTTGAGCTGGAGCCCGCGGCGATGGCACTACAAGCAGCTCCAGGACCTGGCTGAGCGAGCAGTCGTTTCTTCTTCTTGAAGTGTGGGCTGTATAATCAAATTCCTCTTCTTCACTCTCTTCTTGGGTGACCTTCTTCTTGCCTTTTGATTTCTTTGAAGGGCGAGCTCGTTTGGGGAAACGCGGGTTGGTGTAGGCTCTGTTATGTTCTACTTCCGTGGGAGCATTAGGCAAATGAGCCATTTGCGGTATAGAAAAGTCATCTGAAGCCGGCTCGGCGGCGGAGGCTGAACTTGGCATTGGTGCGGCCGCTTATGTTCAATACGGTAGGAACCCTATCAATGAACCTCCATGAGTCTTCATTCCCGATTTGGATTCGATGTAGATTTGATCATAGCGAATTGGCAGGGCGGCATGGGAGATAAGGCTCTATGTCGCGGGAATTCTTCACGGGAAAATCGGGTAACCGTCACGAATGTTCATTAGCCATCGGAAACAACCAAGATCGAATAGTTCGACTTCCGCTAGGCCCGTGACATCTACGGCATGTCATCATATCGGCTGAAAAGTTGGAAACATTTAAAGAATTCCCAACTCTTGGCAATTACGAGTTGGCGAGCGCTTGGACCCTTTGTCTCGCTTTCCATTTACATTCTTCCAATATCGTAAATAAGGCGGTTGATAATCTACTATGTCGGGGGCGTCATCAGATCACGGGCGATGGATGCAGGCAGAGCCATCAAATAAGTATCACGGTAGTTCTACTTTGGCGGTTGGGATGTCGCTAGAAGACCCTTGCCCTTATGTAGAAAACCGAGACTATCGGTGAGTCCACCATGAATATCTGCCACCATTGCGGAAGAGAAAGGCGGCGACCGGTGACAACTCACTGGGAAAAGCACTTCTAAAGCGGGGCATCGAAGATTGGTGCGGGACTACACATTTCTTCAACCAGATAGCCAAGTAGCCCGCCAAGAGAGTTTGTGGTTTGATCTGCTTTTGTAGTTGCCACAAGAAAGTCTCAAACTTCGTCCCCTTAGGAATTTTGCCCTCAGCATATGGGGTAGTGAAGGATTGGGCATTGATCTTTGCAATCAGCTTGTTGATGGCAGAAGGAGTGGCGGTTTTCTGTTCACTTACATCCTCGTTACCCTCTAAGTTACGGAATAGATAATCGTGACTGTTTATGACTAATCTGCGGAAGCCTCCTAGCCTTCCGTCCCTTGTAGCTATTGCGGCTTGATAGTGGCAAGTTAGCTCCACAATTTCATAAGCGGTGATCTCTTCTCTTTCATTTCCTTCAATGCGTCGATTCTTGGGAAAATATTCTTGATATGGTGCTTCACCCATTGGAAGACCGGAAACCTTCATCATTTCATGAAGTGGTAGACCCAATTCCCCATTTTTCGTCGGGAAAGTGTTGCTATCACGGGTTGTAGATTTCCGGCAATGCGAGGAAATGATACGGTGGGAGGAATTCCATACATGCTAGCTACGGGATGGGAACATATAATCAATTTCTTTGAGTTCGATTCCATCGATTCGAGCGTAAATTTGTCATCCGTGTCCACCATCGATTCGTGATAGAATGTACCAACAGAAGCATAGATGAGATTTCTTAGGAGGCAACTCCTTCCTATTTTGGCTAGCGATTCTTCAAGGTGTCGACTTTGACCATCAGTTCATTATGAGGTGTCTTTGTCATGACCTACAAGGCGGGTAAAGCACGAGCGTAATTTTGTCACTAGAACACAGGCGACATCTTTACCAATATATCCGCGGTGTATCGTTCCATATCCTCAGTCAACCTCAAGACATATTCCTCTTAAGCGATAAATTCGCGGCCGCAAAGGTGAATGATCTTAGGGCAAATGGAGGTAAATAAAGATTAGAGCCATCACCTTCATACGACCATGGTTCGGTCACGAGCGGATAAGGCTTTGGATCATAGCGAATCCCCAAATAAATATTTGGACTTCCTCATTATCTCTGTGGATCCGGCATTTTTTTCGATGGGGCGTCGGTGATCATTCTTAAGTAAATCACGGCGATCACCATGTTCGCGCTTCCAATAATGGGCGCATTTGGACCAGGAGAACATCGGTCACTAGTGGCATCTCTTGAGAAGAGAAAACAGAGTGTGCAATCCACTTGGCTCATGAACATTGAATCTTTGTAGGAAACTCAAGCGCAAAGCACACATATACTTGTAAGTCTTTGGGTCAAAATTAACATCAAAAATGGCTAAGTGTTGGGACAACGACTTCGCGGAACGATTCAAGCTGCCTCGCCGATGATGAGACAATCCTGTGTCACCATGCGGCGAGACGGTCTCAACTGACTTCGCCAAAGCGAGCGATTTCAAGCCCTCGCCCGGCCGTGAGGCAGTCAACCTGTCGCCCGGCGAGGCGACCTCAACCGCCACCTAAACACGAGACAATGAAGCTTTGTTACGTTGATTTGGCGATGTTACGGCTATGCAAAACACTTGTTTTAGCGAGATCCACACAAAGGAGGACCTCGACTCTTCTCAAATGCCTGCAAAGGAGAACAAATGAGGATTTTATACAAAATGCAAACTTTCCAACCCAAAATAAGTGCATATATCGAGAAGAACTCACCCCAAAGGCGAGTGATCGGTTCTTGACATCGAAGGTTTAGAGCGGTTGGCCTTGGAGACCACGAGATCTTTTGGGAGACATGATAAAAATCAGATTTTGGCTTGAACAAGAGAAAAGCTAGGTTTTGATGAAAATCCGAAGCAAGGGATAAAGACTTAGGGTTTGTCAAGGGGGCTTGGATCGATAGAGGCGGGGAGGAGGCCGATTTTGTGGTGAAAAATCGACCAAAACGAGAAGAATCAAGAAAACGAGAAAACCCTAGATCTAAAGAGGGTTTTCGAGCAAACTGGAAGCTTGAGAGATTAAAAGGGTTTGCTAAGGTTGATGGGGAAAAGAAAGGTTTTGAAGAGGTTTAAAGTCCAAAGGCGGGATTTCAGTTGTCGACAAAACCCTAGGTATTGGGTTTATAAAGTGAGCACCTTCCTCTCTTTGTGAGACACTTTATCTTTGCCTCGCTCAAACTCTTTGAGCGAGACACCTCATCTTGCCTCGCTCAAGTCATTTGGCGAGACACCTCATCTTGCCTCGCTCAAGTCATTTGGCGAGACACCTCATCTTGCCTCGCTCAAGTCCTTTGGCGAGACATCTCCGTTGCCTCGCTCAAACCCACTTGCGAACACTTGATTGCCTGTTCGCTTTCTTCAAGTGGGACAATTCGGATATTGATAATTATTCTCTACGGGATTCAAGGCGGTATATTCAAGACAAATTGGTTCCATATTCCATATAGAAGCTTTCACGGAAATCGATATTGAGAAAACCGGATGGCGCTTTTTCTCGAATGACTCTCAAGGCATTCAATGCAACAAGTGGTGACTTTCAAGATGAAGATGATTAGTCAAAATGGACTTGACATTTCAATTCATTCAAATACAAATGCAGCAGTTATTGATCCCAAAATATGGTCGGCGACGTAGCGTAGCAGGGTTGGCGAAGCAAAACACGGGCCTCTTCTACAAAGTTCAGCGATGAGCAGTAAAGGCATCTTATCAAAGTATTCCGGACCCTCAATAAAATACAGTGCGAAAACTTTGGAGGGTATCTGTAGGCATCAAAATTGTGAAGAACCTCAAATATGACTAAATTATGAGAAGATCGAAGGACAACATCGTCGAAATCTCAAGAAGTCAACACATAAGAAGATTGTGTCGCTACGGTCGCGAGACAGCGGTTTAATGCTCGCCATGGCGAGACACTTGTTCATGTTTGATAGCGAGACACTTGTGTGTGTCTCTCTGGCGAGAGACACTGATGTCGCTACTAGCGAGACACTTGTTGGTGTCGCCCGCGGCGAGACACCTTGATGTGTCTCGCAACTAGCGAGGCACTTACTTGTCGCCAAATGCGAGAGACACCGAATACAAGCGGGCTCTTGAAGGGTCTAAATCAATGCTGATGGGGCCCGCGGCTTTATCAGCAGCGAGGCGTTCGATATTTTAATGGGGTTATACGGCTGAAAATACGCCCACTGATTTTAGGGCATTTAATCGTGCCTTAAAAGCGGCGAAACCGTTACAACGGTGAAGGGCGACAGCGCCTCGCCCGTCGGCGAGGCGACCATCTTGCCTGGCCTGGCGGCGGCCGATACTACCTCGCCCGGTGGCTGACATAACCTTGGCGGCTCGGTACGCAGCTTGCAAATGTGGAGCACTTATGACTTGTTTCTTGGAGACGCGTTTCCCAAGGACTATAAATACCCCCTACATCCACTTGGGCGGGGATCGGCATTTGGCAATCGGAGATCAAACAAAATCGAGCTTTTGTAAGGAGAGAGAGAATCAAGCTTCAAAGTTCAAGAACCACGGTCCAAGCGGAGATTCCTCGAGATTAAGCTTTGCCTTAATTCTTGGGAAGAGTAGATATCTTACTTTGCTAAGATATTTCTTGAAGTTCTTGTTTCCTTTGAAGCATCAACTAAACCCGTCGATTCGACGATGTACCTGGTGGTCCGGATTCGCGTCCCGACACGGAAAAGTCCACAAAGCAGGAGATCTACACTTGTAGTATCTTTTGTTGAGTTTGTAAGAAAGTTATCTAAATTCTTTGTAGCGAAAATCAAAGTGTAATTTTCTTAAGTTTTGTAATGGAAGCGACAAAGAAATCAACTTTGACTCAAACATTAGCATTCTCATTTTTAAATGATATGGTGAAAAGTGATGCCTCGGTGTTGTACAACTAGGGTTTGTGGGAGGCTTCGATGGGTGCGTCGAATCTTAGAGGCTATGACTTTTCATCGTGCCTTGGATTTACCCTTGAAAATCATTCTGATTTTGAATGCCCGACCGGTCGATGGAGACCAAGTGATGAGGTCTTCCCGCCATGCTTTGAGTTTACACTTGAAGGCGATACCAGGGACTTTTAATGCTTTTGACAAGTCGATGAGGCAGAGTCGCCAAGACTCTACATCGTGTCTTTGTTTTACTCATGAGAATGATACCAAGGTCTTGGTTTGTACCTTAGGTTTACTATGGAAAGACACGGGCTTTGCTACGTGCCTAGGTTTACTCTAAAGAGACACCAAAGGCTTAGGAGGCCTTGGCGAGGTCAATGATGAAGTTGTAAGGACTCCATGTCGGTGCCTTGGTTTTACTCGTAAGAACAATACCAAGGTATTGGTTTGTGTCTTGGGTTCACTCTGAAAGACACCAAGGGTGGTTTTGGTACGTGCCTTGGATTTACTCTGAAGAGACATTAAGGGCTTAGGAGGCCTCGGCTAAGTCGATGATGACCAGGTTGAAAGGACTCCGCGTCATGCCTGGGTTTTACTCGTGAGAACAATACCAAGGTCTTGGTTGGTACCTTGGGTTAACTCTAAAAAGGCACCAAGGGCTTTAGTATATGCCTTGGGTTTACTATGAAGAGACACCAAGGGCGTAGGAGGCCTCGGCCGAGTCGATGATGATCGGGTTGCAAGGACTATGCATCGTGTCTTGGTTTTACTTATGAGAATGATACCAAGGTCTTGGTTTGTGCCTTGGGTTTACTCGAAAAGATGCCAGGGCTTTAGTATGTGCCTTGGGTTTACTCTAAAGACACCAAGGGCTTAGGAGGCCTCGTCGATGATGATGGGATTACAAGGACTCCAGCGTTGTCGCGTTAGTTTTACTCTTGAGAATTATACCAAGGTCTTGGTTTGTGCCTTGAGTTTACTCGAAAAGACACTAAGCATTTTAGTATGTGCCTTAGGTTTAATGAAGAGACACCAGGGTTTAGGAGGCCTCGGCTGGTCGATGATAACGGGGTTGCAAGGACTCGCATCGTGCCTAGTTTTACTCGTGAGAAAAATACAAGGTCTTGGTTTATGCCTTGGGCTTACGAAAAGACACCAGGGCTTGAGTGCGTGCCTTGGGTTTACTCGAAGAGACATTAAGGGCTTAGGAGGCCTCGGCTAAGTCGATGATGACCGGGTTGAAAGGACTCGCGTCATGCACGGGTTTTACTCGTGAGAACAATACCAAGGTCTTGGTTGGTACCTTGGGTTAACTCTAAAAGGCACCAAGGGCTTTAGTATATGCCTTGGGTTTACTATGAAGAGACACCAGGCGTAGGAGGCCTCGTAGAGTCGATGATGTCGGGTTGCAAGGACTATGCATAGTGTCTTGGTTTTACTTATGAATGATACCAAGGTCTTGGTTTGTGCCTTGGGTTTACTCAGAAAAGATGCCAGGGCTTTAGTATGTGCCTTGGGTTTACTCTAAAGAGACACGAGGGCTTAGGAGGCCTCGGCCAAGTCGATGATGGCCAGGATTACAAGGACTCCGCGTTGTCGCGTTAGTTTTACTCTTGAGAATTATACCAAGGTCTTGGTTTGTGCCTTGAGTTTACTCTGAAAGACACTAAGCATTTTAGTATGTGCCTTAGGTTTAATCTGAAGAGACACCAGGGTTTAGGAGGCCTGGCTTTGATCGATGATGGCCGGGGTTGCAAGGACTCATGCGTGCCTGGTTTTACTCGTGAGAAAAATACAAGGTCTTGGTTTATGCCTTGGGCTTACTCTGAAAAGACACCAAGGGCTTGGTACGTGCCTTGGGTTTACTCTGAAGAGACATCTTGGGCACCAAACTATTAATATAATGAAATTAGTATGTGGTTTAGCGAGGAAGGATGATTTTGGGGTCCCTTAATCTCCTCTGATGGCTGATGATTTTGAAGATGTTGATCTGTAGCTCCCTGCACAGAATAATAGAGGTTAGAGGCCCCGGAGGTTGTTTCCTCCGGCGTGCCTCTGACGCTCAAGCTAGCGACTAGTCTGATAATCTGGAGAGAAAAGCATAATGTAGTCTTTAGGATTTTTTTGTCGTAAAATGCATTACCTTAGTATGGTGGAAGTTTTCATTATTTATAGAGGATTCACGGGGGCATTAGAATTTGGTAGGGTTTGTGTAGTGATGGATCGGACCATGATTTACATGTGTCGACAGGCTAGTCGAATTAGTGGCTCTTGCGGCCGATGATAAGGTTCTTTGGTACCATTGCGATCAAGGAACATTGAAGTCTCTAGCTCGAGAGGTCATAATGGTGACACGCATTAATGTTGATGGTGGTGAAGAAGTGTGGGCACTAATTGGCCATGTATTAAATCGCGATGTGAGGTTGGAGTCGGCTCCCTTGTTCAAGCGCCGGGTGCGAGTGCGAGTGGGGTGCACTTTTCATCTCGATTTGGGTTTTGGTGATCTGGGTCGAATCCGCCTTTCGTCTCTGATCTAGGTAGCGAGATAGGTCAGCTGGCTCCGCATCGGGATCGTGCTTTTAGATGTAGGCGAGTCGGCCGACTATTCATAACACGTGGCCGCTTCTTGAAGCTTCGTTAGGCTTGGTAATTTCTATGGTATAATAGGATCGAACGGTAAGGATTAGGGTATTTGATCTTCAATAACCAACTAAGTGGTTTGTTACATCACATGTATGTCATAATATGCACAAAACTAAATAAAAGAAGAGTTGCAGTGCAAAGTTCAAGAAGTTGGTCATCATAGTGAAACAAGCAATAATCATGTACAAGAGCTCGCTCTAACATATTTCTCTGTCGAATGGCAGAATCCCTTTCCCTTTTCAGCTGATTCGCAGTCCTTTGGACCTGCATGGTAAAAATTGAGGAAGTCATAGCAATACAGAAGCCACATCAAGTACATCAATGTTCTTGAAACAGCACACTTGAAACAATTGTACAACCCAAGGTGCTTATGGAGTTATTGCAAAGTATCTTGAATGCTAAGATGCACCCAAAAATGGTTGACATGCAGAAATTAATCAAGTCATTAAGTTAGAGAGTAATACCTCTATTTGAAAACAAAAGCTTGTTACATATTCCAGTTCAAAAATTACCTAGCAAATAACTGCACAACTATGCCGCTCGTTAAGAATAATAAAGTAAAACAGATGTTTCTAGGGTGTACTAATTTCAACTTCTAAGTGAAAACAAAATTTTTTTTTGAGATAATCCACCCTTTATTTCTAGGACTAGATAGCAAACTAAGAATTGGGACAGGTATTTTATGCACTTATTTTCTTTTCAGTTTATATGCCTGCTTCTTCAGATCATAGCTGCGAAGGGTGACACCAAGGTCTACTCCCCTTCCACGATATCTGAATAATCTGTTATATATCCTTGAAAAAATATTTGTATAAGCTACTGAAATATAAATCTTAATGAAATCTTTTGAATAGGGCATCTCGCCCTATTTTTACTTCCAAAAAAAAAAGAATTGGGACAGCTTGGCCGGAGGAGCCTGAACCGCTGCGTTAAGTTATACGCTAGGGTTAATTCCAGATAGAGCCCCTGTACTATCACACAATTGTATCGCACAATTGCATATAGATATTATGGACCTTTAGTTCAATTTGTGTTGATAGACCCCCTGAGTGAATTTATTATTTCCAAAAAGTTTTGAGAAGGCAAATTTCGGATAGACCCCCTGTAGTTCTATTGGTGAGGATAGACTATCAATTGATAAAAAAAAAATTACTCTTAAAAGAGTCAAAAAAGTTTCAGGGTGTATATCCACACTTGGGCAAATAGTACAGGGGGTCTATCCGAACACATAAAACTACAAGGGGTCTATCCGCAATTGAGCGATAGTACATGGTTCTATTTGCAATTGACTGCAAGGAAAAGTTTCTCCCTTGCCTATAGTTTTCTAAATCCAATATTTAACACCAAGCCAAGGCGTTAACGGGTGAATCTAAAACCACGTTTAGAGCTTTGAACGAGGACTCATTAATATGGGATTTTTCTGCTTATTAAGCCTCAGGAAAAAGTTGGACGGTAACCACTGTGAGTTTTCTCTTGAAAGCCCAATCCTCAGGAACTTGTTAAATCCAAGGCAATTTTCCTATGCACCATGGTTTCCTAAGTTATGACACAAATGCGGATTCTCTGTTCAAGTTTACGGTCATATTTTTTTTACAGGTACTTGTGTTTACATATACATGGTACATCATGTGTACATGAATTAATTTTATCTATTTATACCATGGAGTCGTAAGGCCACAATGACTAAAAATAACTTGAGTAATAGAAATCTGATGGTTCATTGCATTTGTTATTGGGTGTGGATTCCGTCCTATGTGGAGAAGATCCATGGTTACATCGATGATGAGTTTGTATGCATGAGTGTTTGGTATTGACGGTTTTTTTAAAAAACCTATTCAAGCCTTTGACACGCAAAATACCCAAAGGGTTAATTGCGGATTGGCCCCTGTACTGTAGTCCAATTGCAGATAGAGTCTATTTGCCCCCTGCGCTATAGCTCCCTGTAATTCTATAGGTGCAGATGCACCTCCTGTACTATTTGCAAGGTACAAAAAGAAACCCGAGTAAATTTTTTTACTCTTAAAAGAGTCAAAATTCATTCAAATGGTCTATCCGCCCCAGTAGACCAACAGGGGGTCCATCCACAATTGGGCTATAGCAACAATGGATCTATCTGCAATTAACTCATACCTAAATTCTGCAAACATTATTTTTCATCAGGAATTGAACATGTACTTTAGTTTCTTCAATATCAGCCTTCATGAATGGCCACATTTGGCGCATGAAACTATGGTTTCTGTAGAGAACAGAAATCAATGCCTTGCACTGCGATCACTCACAAGAGAGTAAACAACACTTTCTGAATATTCAAAAATACACCATCATATTCCATCAAAAAAAAAACATCATCATACTACCTCATAAGCATTTTTGTGAAACAAAAATTGAAAGGGAAGCAGAACTGATACTGTGAAGAATTACAACTCTGAACTGATACACGAGCAAAAGAAAAATATCGAGTTGGACTATAACATACAAGGTTATTTGAATGTTGAAAGGCGAGGCAGTTTGTCCCTCAAGTAGTAGAGCCTTGCCCTACGCACTTTTCTATGTTTGGCGACTTTGATCTCCTTAATGTTCGTGAATACCTGCAAGCAGTTAATTTATTCCTCAGTTTTTAGTCACAATGTCTGCAAGAACAATAGAGAGGCAGATGAAGGATCCGAGATTTTGGGAAAGTGGTGTCACTATATAATTAATAATTAAAAGTTTTACAGTTGTACCCTAGGAGTTTTCATATTTGGAAATAAAATACCTAATCACATCGTTAGTAACACTATCGATACATATATTTCAAATATAGCGTCAATGAGCAATCATTGAGCCAATCATCACTCGCTTATTCATAACTTACTCTTAATTAACTTCATTGCATAAAAACTCTTTTGACAGTTACTTTTAGCCACGTATAAAATCAGCGTCATCTTCAAAACAAGATACACAAAATAGTTCTAGGCTTAATTGCACTTAAATACCACTACCTTCACTTACTTAGCACATATATATATCCCAGTTGTATTTGGTTGCACTTAAATACTTAAAAGTTTCTAAAAGTTGCACTTTAATACTCTCACCATGCAAATGTGAGTTTCTCCCAAAATTCTCATGAGACACTCACATACTAATTTTAGAATATTTTCTCTCTTAATATTTGTTAAATTTGTTGTAAAACCTATCAAAATTCTATTTTAAAATAGAATTAAGGTAGAGTTAAAATAGGACTTTGATAGGTTTACAATAGATTTAATAACAAATAAGGGTTAGAATATTCTAAATTTAGAATGTGAGTATCACATGAGAATTTTTGAGAAAATTCTCATGTTTGATTAACTAAGGGTACTAAAGTGCAATTTTTAAAACTTTAGAGCATTTAAGTGCAACCATTTGAGTATATATGTGCAAAGTAGGTGAAATTAAAAGGTGTTAAGTGCAATAAAGCCATAGTTCTATGTAGAATGGGGTCTTATTATTCCTTGACCAAAGTGGGGTCACATACCCCTTTGGTATGGGTAGATCCGCAGTGAGCTGAGATAGTAAACATGATTTCGTTAAAAATGATTTCATGTACAACTATGCAAAGAAATAGGTCTTAGAGAAAAGAGGATTATCGCAAGAAGTTGTTGATACTAGAATAAGCCTTTTGTTCCCTGGATGTTAGCATAACACATGAAGACGAAAATCAAACAGAAGAAAACCTATGTCAAATTGTCCATATGTATAAACTAAGCATCCATACATTTTACTTGCAATTGGAAATGCAGGTACTCATGGTATCATACAGTTGAGAATTATGGAATTACTGAAGTCAATTAATCCTACTTAGCTACTTGTAGTTGCTCGATTCCACTAAAATTGATTTTTGTTGATTCGTTGCTTTGGTATCTCAAACTGTGCTAATTCATTTAACAAAAATATTGCACTATTTCAGGTCATGTAACAACGTGCAACCTCTATATGGGAAATTGGAACTAGATACATTTTCTGAGGGTTGATTCCAGTTCAAAGGATATCTTTAACGGCAGTTAGAACTATAATTGAATCCACAATTAGTTACAACAAACTAAACAGCCATATTTTACTAAAGTTCTGTTATGAAAAGTTCGCACTTCATAAGTTTCCATAACTAATGAGCCCCAAATGTTTCACTCATAAAATATAAAAGGACTGCATATTGCAATCAATTTTAGATAGATGACAAGTTTGCCAATTTGCACAATATGTCAATGGTTCTTCGAGGAAGATATGTTAATAATACTTGCACAAGAATGCAAGCAGGTAAATTTAGTCTCAAAACAATTATCTCCCAAGAGCATGTTATTTATATTATCTTGAATATTATACCTTATACTGTTTATTCCATGAACATTCTGCACCTTAAAAATGTATAAATAGAACTAACAAACTATAATTCTTTTGATTTTAGTCTAACTTTAAAGCTATGTAAAAGACAAAAAATTGGTGGGCTGTAATGATGAAAAAATACATTATCTTAATGAAAGATAAACATTGAAATGTTAGCATGCATTTCATTCTACAAATGTGGAAGTGCAATGATCAAATCGTTGATCCATCTAGGATTCATCGATGTGGTCAAAATCATGGACTGGCTTAGCGGGATTACTTTCCATTGATGATAAAAAGAAGAAGAATATATAAGAAAAAATATGGAAACGAGTCATTTCTTTCCTCTCCATTACCTTCATTCTATATAGATCTTCTGATCCATTTGCCTAAATATTCTTGAAAAAATTTAACTAGAACTTTCGAAAACTTTCAATTAAATGATTCCAACTTCGATCTTGAGATACGTAATTAGAAGATGAATAAATGGAGAGAAATCATGAAGATACTCTTAAAATAAGAGTGACAATTAAACCAGGGAACTGATTTAGTTCACATGAACAAGTTTTATGGACCAATGAATTAAGTGTTGTGGTCCTATGTTTCTAACAGAGAGCACACATCATCATTTTCTCTATAGATAAAAGTGGAATCAAATGGGTAACACCACAATAAGTTGAAGACCGATCCATTGCTCATCTTGAATAAGATGCGGATGAATCAAAGTGCCGCCATTAGGGGCGTGTATGATACCAACCCTTCGGCGTTGCCCATGTGGATCATCATTGGCCGTTTTGACTTTAACCTCGGGGACAATCTTACGTAAATATGGCATGGGTAGTAGAGATCCAAAGTTGATGGCCACCATATTTGAACCAACTTTCTTCTTCTTAGCGTTATGATTCCGCGTCGATTAGAGCTTGAATTTTGTCTTTAAGAACAAAACAACTCTTGGTGGGATGATGGACCCTACGTGATGCCATGCCGGGATCAGGTCTTGTTAGCCTCTTCTTGATTTGTGATTGGAGCAATTTGATCTTGTTGTTATCCAAGAGGTATTTGAAGATAGCTGGCACTTCTTCCTCTTTGAAAGTATAGCTCTTTTGGAACCTAGCATCCGGGCCTTACGCAATTCTTGAGGTTTTGTTGAAACCTCAATTGCGGTTCTTTGTTGTTGTGAAGCTTGTTGTTGTTGTTGGAATGCGATTTGCTTCAGCGGCATTAGCTCGCCTTTCCTTTGCCACGAGGCACAAAATTGACTTTGAGGGAACC
>WHSE01000265.1:0-31112 GCA_012295165.1 Asparagus setaceus
TAGCGGGATTGCTTCGCCCACTTGGAAGTAGTGATTGCTAGAATAAATAAGCCTTTGGTGGCCGGAGGAAAAATGGGACCTACAATGTCCATTCCCCATGTCTCGAATGGCGGGATGTGGCGAAGGATGCAGCTACTTTCGAGGAGAGGCGATGCATATAATTAGCGTGAATTTACCGCAGCGTGGCATTTCGGCGTACTTTCGGCCGTCATTAATCATTGTTGGCGAAGTAGCCCATTCTCGATTCGATCGTAGAGCTTGGGACTGGTAGTGCGCACCACATTCACTGCGTGTGCTTCGAAGGACCTCTTACGCCTCCTTGTTGAAGGCATCGGAGTAAAGACCATCGTACCCTCGGCGATATAACATCGGGTTTCAGTGTCATAAAAGAATCTTGGAGCTCTTGGCGGATTGACTCTCTCTCCCTCCGTCTTAGGCGAGAATGCCATGTAAGACATAGTCGATGATAGGAAGCGTAATCTCGGGGCTCCAACTTGGTTTGGGTCGCATGTACTTCTTTGGTAGCTACCCCTTATCTGCCCTCATCATACCTCGGTACAAAAGGCGATGAGTCGGCGTAACTAATTGCTCGGTCTTGGAGGTTGTGCTAACGACATTCGCGCCCGAAGCGTCTGCATGGCGTTGAAGGATATATTCGATGAAGAATTCTTGAGCGAATACGCCATTTCCACGGCTACGATGATAGGGGACTAGATCCGGGTTCACGACCGTAGTCACCACGAACTGCTATCAATTGCGTCGCCATGCGGCTTGAGATTGACCCCGGCTCCTGGCGAAACTAAGTCAATAAGTAGCATTGTATTCAGCTACATTATTAGAGCAAGGTTGGTGGTGAATGCATGCGGGCATGACATGATTTCGGAAACTAAGACAACCAACTCCGTGATCTTAGAACATCAGGGGCACTTGCCATTGGTAGCTCGAGCTCGTCAAAATACAATCGCCATATTTGTTGGTGCGATGTAGTGTTGACTTCTTGAACTTCATCAGGAAGATCATCATATAGCTCAATGCATCCGTTGTGGTGGCGACCAAGAGATCACAAATCGCGTCCTTTGGCCGACTTACGTTGTTTGAAGTGCAAGTCATATTGGGACAAGTAAGGCCATTTGCGGGCGCCAACTCATTGAGGCGGTGGGTCATAAATATTCGGACGGTTTACATTAGAGATAACATAAATCGTCTGTCCGGCTAAATAGTGCGCATTTTACGAATCGCGAACACTAATGCAAGGCCTTTGCTTCACCGACCATTGGATATCGAGACTCGTACCGACTAATGTTAGGCTCAAGTAATACACGCACGTTACGTGGCCCGTGCGTCGTCTTCTTGCAGTAAAGCAACGAGTGATCCGTTGCCTTGGCGTAGATCAAAAGCGGTTTTCGACAGCGGTGCAACAAAACGGAGGAGGTTTAGCGAGATAAGACTTGATCTCTTGAATGCCTTACGGCGTCGTCAAATATATGACGCCCTTCTTGTTCAACTTTGAGAGCGGTTGGCACTTCCGATAGGTTCGATATGAGCCGTCGGATGTCATGTCATCGCCTGTAACCCGAGTTCTCAGATTTCGGAGGTTGCAACTCTTGAATCGCCTTTACTTTGTCGGGATCGGCGTGGATTCCTTTGTCGGTGGCGACAAAATCGAGGACTGCCCTGGACATCCTTTGTCCGCGGCTTTTCCGCGACCAAATCGTCTTTGTCGCGGCTTTTCCGCGACCAAATGCGTCGGCGTAGCATTCGGCCGTTTTCGAAGATGATCTGGAAAATCTGGTCATTGCTCGATATGTGTTAGGCATTTTTGAGGCGAGCGGCATGACCGTGTAGCAATATATAAGAAGCGTTAGAGCTGTGTGTTTGGCGTCATCGGGTACATCTTGATTTGATTATACGAAAAGCCATCCATAAAGGACATTCTTTCAAATCCACCGCGTGTTGTCAACTATGACATCGGTGATTGGAAGAGGAAAGTCATCTTCGGGCAAGCGCGTTGAGGTCTCTTAGTAAACCACAGTCCTAATCGACCCATTTTTCTTCATGGCAGGGATTATATTACCCAATCCGGATGTTGAATTTCCTTGATGAATCCGATTCTATGAGTTTCTTCCTTCGTCAACAATTGCCTCCAATATTTGTGGATGAAACCGTCTTTCTTTGTTGCTTGGCGGGTTTGACATCCGCCTTGATGTTGGCGATGTGTTACCACATTAAGTCGAGTCTGGCATGTCCTCGTAACTCGGTGAATACATCGATATACTCCACGATTAGGGCAATCAACTCTTCCTTTTCTTCCAAGGGAGAGTATTGCGATGTTTATGAGTTTAGGATGCTCTTCATCACCCATATTAACTTTGGACTACCTGGGTCCTTAGTGGGGGTTCTCTTTGTTGAACCTATCCCCAAACGCTCTTGGAGTTGATGGATCCATGGGTCTTCCCATGTTGGCATGTCTTCATCACTCTCCAGCAGTGGCGGATCAGCAGTAGCCATATTTGACATTAAAGCCTTGAAAGCTTCTCAGGTGGTGTCGAATCCCAATAGAAGAGTCGGGGCGATATGCATCTCCCTCACGGGTGGATTATTATCAATCGACCATGAGCATTCATCTTCGAGGAGGATTAGTATCCCAACCCTCATTAGTCATATAGCCTTTGAGACTCCGATCTTCTTGGCATTTTGTTGCCAAGCCTATCAAGCGGCGCCTTCTTCGAAGCTGGCTCGGTCGCGATTACATACGACAACACATACGATTAGTTTGAGAACACGGACAATGCGTGTTCAATTGAGAACTTCTCTTTGAGATTTTCGTACCCCGGCGATAGTACAACTCATCGGCATGAATGCGGAGCAACCCCGTGTGTTGGTATGACTTCCGAGGTATAGCGTCGATGGGATGCATCGCCGGGGATGAGTCACATTATCGAGGAGGTTCCAAGAGTCACTAATCTCAGCGTTAGCCTTTGCGGCGAGTTTTGCGGGCTCTCGAACTTCGATCCAAATTCCGGTGAGAGCGTGCGGAATCTTCTTATAATGGCGGAGAGGTAGGACCTCCATCGCGAGTGAGTTGGTGGGGCCTCTTTAGGCGGCCCAAACAATCCTTGATCAAAATTTTACCTCGATCATCGTTACAGCGGGCGGGCTCTAACACCGTTTTCTTGCTGCGGGATGCAGCGGGATTGGCCGGCGAGCCAGGTGGAGATCACGGATGAGATGGGAGGTGTGATCTTCTTTTGATCAAGTCACCCGTGGCGGCCGAGCCTTAGTCGAATCAGTTTAAGGTGGCTGATTCTTGGCCGAACTTCGGTCCGAATCGTTGTTCCGGTTTGGACTCCAAACTTGGCGCATTTTGGTGGCTTCTTGTCCACTTCTCCCTTCTTCAACATCAGGGCCTCTGAACTAGAGCGGTGTGTGTAGAGTATGCACTGCGCCTTTGAATCGTTCTTCAAGTGTTGATCGGTTCCGTTTGGCGGACCCAATCATTTGTTGGCGGCTTGGAGAGTTGTCGTGCACCTGATGAGGTTCTTGACCTCTCACGGACTTGAATCCACTTTGTAGCGGTGATCTTGGATCTTAGGAAGGATGCCATTTGGTGCAACCCGGCGGCGGAGTTAAGATCCTGCCTTAAAGTTCGGGCCGAGCGGATCTTTCTTCGGAGATCCTTCGGATTTGTGGGGGAGGGCGATGCGGACAGGGCGATAGTATGATACTCCGCGGAACCCGAATCAACTTGGATTCGGTTGACTTCGGCGGGCGAGTATTACACCCCTTGAGAGTTTTCCTATCGTCCTTGAGGCCTTTGACTTCTTCTTCGTAGGGATGCGGATCGGCGGCTCACGACAAGGCTTCTTAATTGAAGCCGTTGGCTCTAACGTAGTCGCCGACTTGTTCCGCGGTAAAAGTTGGGATGATTGTCATTGATTTGAACTTGCTTACAAACTTGATCGCTGAAACAAATTCAAAGAGAAATATAGCCTTTTATTTTAAGGCTTACAATGAAAATCAAAAAGATTACAACTTTTTATCCTTTTGAACAAGCGAGGATCTACGTTATATCGGATCACCGCTTGCGTGGGTTCTTTACTTGTCTTGGGGACTTATTGTGTCCAGTGGACCGCTGCGCAATCCGTCGGTAGGAGCCGGGTTGGAACTACAGATGTAAAGGGGCTCGTTTCCGAAGGAAAGCGCTGAGGATCACACTCCGCGAAGGAGGATGGCGAGGCGGGTGAATCTACTAGGAGAAATCCGGCGCTATCCACGAATTAAGGCGAAGCTTAATCTAGAGGGTATCTGTGGTTCGACCGAATTGGTTACCTTTTGATTGAAGATCGGCGTTGGTGGACTTGTGCTTGCCGTTGCTTTCGAGGCCGATGCGCCGATTACTGCGTGATCTCGCAAGAACTCTTGAAGTCGAGCCTTTGAAGATCCCAAAATCAATCGGAAGCCGCTCCAAAATCCCGTCCCCTTGAGTGAGAGAACCCCCTATTTATAGCATAGGGGGTGCTGGCAACTACCAGGCACCTCGGCAAGTTGGCGAGGTGGCTCGACATGGTGGTAAAGCCCCGACCTTGGCGGAGTACCCTCGACAGGTTGGCGCTTTCATTTCATTGTGGTAGAACCACTTCACCACTTGGCGGTAACTTCGACCAAGTTGGCGGCTTCGCTTAAGCTTCTTTTCGCCCGTTTAGTCGTTTTCGACTCTTGGCTTTCTGGGACTTAGATTCCGATGCATTTGATTCGGGACTAATTCTTGGTTCGTTCGGTTCAGCGGTCTCGAAATTCGATCGTCCATTCAAGTCGGTTTAACCGTGCTTATGGCGTTGTGGGTTAGCCGTCGAGTTAAGCGTCTTAGATCGGCGTGCATCATTCGATGGGTTGTCATGCCGACTCCCCATCACGAGTTGGTTTCGGAGATCTTGTAAGTATTTTCACGCTACACAACTCAAGCGGTAGTTGGTAAAGGCTCATCAAACCCGTTGAGGGCTGGGGTTGGCGATAACCTAAAGTCAACGCCTCACCGCAGCGTTGCGGTTTAGTCTTTCTCCGATTGAAGAAGACACGAGTTGATTACGGGTATTTTATCCGAAGCCTAGAAGGGATAAAGCGCCTCACAGCGTTGCGGTTTAGTCTTTCTCCGATTGAAGAAGACACGGGGTTCGATTAAGGGTATTTCATCCGAAGCCTAAGAAGGGATGAGTCGATGTAACTGTAGCGTTGCAGGTGGTCTCTTGCGGTAAAAAGTCTGAAGCCTATGTATTCGATATCATGCAAAGTCTAGAAAGTCTCATTCTTTTAGCCTAGCGTCGCGTCTTGAGCGGATCGATAATCCGCCGCTAGCCCAACTCAAGCGGTAGTTGGTAAAGGCTAATCAAACCCGTTGATGGTTGAGGGTTAGCCAAAAATCTATAAGTATTATGGTTAATTATTTGAGACGAAATAAAAGAATCATAATAAGCAATGAAAGAGCAGTCTTATTCATTTGAAGCAAATATAAAGGAGCTACAATTGTCGAGACAATTGATTCAAAAAAGTTATGATAATACATCTAAATAAAAATAAATAGCGACACGAACAAAAAGAAGTCTCGCAGCACATGGACTTCATTGGCGCAATCCGGTAATGTGAAGGAAGCAAGGTCGGCCTTGGCGGCTTAGTTCTTCCTCTGTTTCGCTCGAACCCGAGCTTTGGCTTCCTTCTCAAGTTCCTCTTGAGTTAGCGGCAATAGCGGCAGCGTGTTCCCGAGCTGCCGAGGACTTCGCTTCTCCGTTCGGTGACATTACGGACTCTGGTGCACTCGCGTGTGAAATTCTTCAACGTCTTCTCCCCATGAGCAGTCACGATTCTGTGCGTTCGACATGGGTGTGGTACAAGTTTATCGGCGCAGCGACACTTGTGCTCATATGAGTTGAAAAAATGATCTCTTGCTCGATATTTTCCTCTCATGGCGTTCACGAGCCTTGATCCGAGCCGTTGATGAGTCGTATCACCTCATCGCATGATTCAAAAAGGCTAAATTCTCCACCGCGATGCGCAAGAGTTAGCCGGCTAGTGAGCTTTGCTCACAATGATTAGCGAGGGCCACCAACAGAATTTCCTCCAAGGTACTCAATATGAATGGAAGTCCATAGAGTTAGCCCATCTAACCCGATAATAAAGATCGCTGTTTCAAACCATTCTCCAACAGTGAAGGAGACCCATCCGAGGCTGAGTCGAGCGGCAGATTTTGGCGGGGCAATCGTGATAGGTTGAATTCATGGAAGTGGTCCGTCAAGATTAACCCGGGCCTCCACCCGCGCCCTATACTGAAGGGTCGGGAAATCTGGGTTCGGCCAAAGGCTGTAGAGGCGGATCGGATGATGGGCGATCCCTCAAACTTCGTCATCGAAATTATGATAGTAGGCTCGGGAGCTTAGCGGGTTTCTTCTGCGGGTGTTAACCATTGCGGTTATTCCTCGGTGGAAAGAGATCTTCTCCGGATGACCTTAAGAATCGAGACTTGACATTTGGAGCCTTGAAATAGGCGAATAGTCATCAGACATCCGCTACCACAAGAGAACAAAGGTTACAGATCATTTAGGAGGAATATCTTGAAAAAGAAGCGACATAAGGCGTAGAACTCTTCTCGAAACCCGAGATTGAGTCGACCTTATGGCCAGTCTGACGATTTCATCGTGTCGGATGCCCGAAGCGATAAATATAGTCGCATAAACCAGCGGCAATATATTCCGTTCTGAGCGGATGTGAAATCGCTCGGATAAAAATCGAGGCGGGTGATCTTGGAAGCCTCAATCCTCCGCGAAGGAGAATCTCGCTCTTCCCAATCGCCTCACAAAGGAGAAACGAAGCGGGTCGTAGCGAAATTACAATCGGCGTCGGTCCCCACAAAGGAGGATTCGGCTCTTCCCAATCGCCTCACAAAGGAAGCGGCGGGATATCACGTATATATACGAGAATGTGATATGACGGCCTTACCACCAAAGAAGGAGAGGCGTGCATTCAGCTGCGGGCGAGTTGATCGACTCCTCGAACATGAAATCTTAGCGACGACATCGAAGCGTAAAGACAAATAAAGTCAGATATCAGATCAAAAATTAACAAAAGGCATCAAGAAAGACCGGTAGCATAATCAGCGCAACAAAGCGGCGCACCGGCTGATAGCGGCGGTGACACCGCAGCGCGAACAGCGCCAGGCTGGCGGCGCCAGAACCAGTGGCTACTGGCCTTGAAACCCCCTAGTCGCTGGCCGTACTTGACGCAGTCATGGCAGCCCAGGCTGTTACTGGCAGCGCCGAGCAGCGCCAGTATTCTTGTTATCCCCGCGATCGCCGCCCGGCGATGCCGTCGGCGCTTCAGGATTCGTTCTCCCACCTGTTGATGGTGCACTGTTCATGCACAAAACAAAACAAAACAAAAAGGGAGAAAGAAAAGAAGAAGAAGAAAGAAAAAGCGTCGTAAAACACTCGTTACGCGATACCTCGTTGTTTGAGGGAGATGAGCGGCGAGATGAAGAGGAAAGCCTGGGCCTAGGTGGGAAGAATAAAGGGAGTATGGGTATTTATAACAACCCCATATGAACCCAATCCTCTTTGAACAAGGACTCCTATTTGGCAAGAAGTAGGAATTCTAATTGGAGCCCAAATCAATTCTAGTGGGACTCTAATCACCCCTAGGAGTCCTAATTGGAACCTTATCCGGATGTCAAAATAGTATCAAATCGAGTTGATTGGCCCTACTCCCTCGCCAAGTTTGGAAAGATTACGAAGATTTATTGGAGAATAACACTTGCGAAGGCCCCCATCGGCCAAATCAGCGATCGCCTAATCCTACTCAACTAGGATTACAGTATACTGTTTCCTAAATTGTCGAGTTCGGGAAGAATATTCTCACAAGAAATATTCTTAGGGATAACTTCGTCGTGGATGCATCGACGCCCGATCAGCGTGTAATCCTACTCCAACTAGGATTACGGTATAAACTATTTCCTAATTTGTCGAAGTTCCCAAAAATATTCTCACAAGAAATATTCTTAGGGATAACTTCGGCCGATGGGATGCAGCGGCCATGATCAGCGTTGCCCAATCCTACTCAACTAGGATTACGGTATAAACTATTTCCAAATTTTCAACAAGGAGTTCTGGAGAATAAATCCATATTCCTAAGGATAACTTCGATAACCCTTGATTTCCTCCCACCATAATATCCAAGAGAGGAATAATCGGCCGGCGTGAAAGTCATGGCGACACCGACAACGTGTCAGTCCGAAGAAACTTCTCCCACCGTGGGTAATCATATCCCAACAACGGTCAAAGCGTTGCACTTCATGCGTGAAGGCTAGGGCGATGGTTGAAAGCCAAATGGTCTCTTGTTTCGACAAAGGAATCCTTGGAGGTATCTCCATGAAAAGATTAGTCCTCGGCGTGGTTAAACCAACAACACGTGATGATGGAAGAAATAGCCGGTGAGGGGTTATGAAATTCCATGTACTCGACACAAACATGTAAGCCAACAAGGAGTTCGTAGACATACGGATAAGTCAAAAGTCAGATGGTTAGTCAAACAACAACCAACCGAAACCACGAGTTACAAGCAAAACTCACCCACCGGCTTGAATCAAGATTTCAACAAGCGGTCGGACAATAAATGCAGCACCGTGATCTTATCGAGAATCCTAGCGGATGATCACGAAAGAATCGAAGACTTGAAGCTATCTTTTGGGACCCTAGAAGCGAAGGCGGGAACCATCATGTCCAATCGGACTCATTAAGAATTGAGGCGAGGCGCTTTGGAGGTATCTGTGGCGTTGAAAAATACTTACAAGATCGAAACCAACTTCGTGGCAGTCGGCGAATGACAACCCATCGAATGATCTGGGCGTCGAATCGTTAAAGGCGAACTTCGACTGGCGAACCTGGCGTCAGGTTCGCCGGACTTGAGCGGACGATCGGTTGGAACCGTTGAGCGGAGCGAACCAAGAGTTAGTCAGGAATCAAGCGAATGGAACGAGCAGAGGCAGCAGCCGGAAGCGGCGAGGCGACACCGCCAAATGGCCAAGGTGGCTCGGCCACTGGCCGAGCCACCTCGACAACTGGCCGAATGCCTCGGCAAGTGGTGGCAAACACCACCATGGTAGAAACCTCGGTAACTGAACAGTGCCAGAGCCTGCTGGGTTGTATAAATGGGGGGTGTCTTCTCTTCAAGGGGATTTTTGGACTTGGGACTTCGGGCTTCTTGGAGAGATTTGGAGGATTTGGCTTTTGGGCTTGGCGAGGGATTTTGAGGATTTTCTAAAGAGTTCTCATGAGAGATCCACGAGTGCGTCGGCCTGCAGCTCCGAGCACCGCGAGCACAAGTCCATCGGCGTCGATCTACGGCCAGTGGCGGAATTGGTCGAAACAGATACCCTCTAGGTTAAGCTTCGTCTTAACCTCGGGGATACTTGTTGTGATTTCTCCTAGTAGATCTCACCCCTCGGCGATCCTCTCCTGAGTGTGTGATCCCATGACGATCCTCTCCGTGAGTGTGATTGATGGGTAATTTTAGTGATTACCTTAGTTGCAAGTATACAACCCTTATCAAGTTATAGTATATAAGATTATCGATCCCACGAGCGAGAAAGTAGGGAGAGTTTTGCTCAAGTTTTGGTTCTCAAATTATGCTTGACAATTAGGAGTTTATTCAAATATAATGAAAATGATAAAATGGTGAAAGTGGATGTGGAGAGGTAAAAGAGTGGATTGTGGATTATGTGCAAGGAGGAGAAATAAAGTTGAGAGTGTGGTGGTGGTTATATGCACATAATATAGGTTTGAGATTATATGCACATGGAGGGAATATGAGATTGAGAGAAAATAAGTGCAAAATAAAAAGAAAGCAAGATTGAGAGAGAGGAGAAGGCGAGGAAAATCAAAATAAAGGAAAATAGCAACAAATGAAAAACAAGGATAAGTGGAAAATAAAGAAGGTAAAGTATGGAGGATTAATTAAAGATATGAGGAATCTAGAGTAGATCCAACTTATCTCAATCTCATGAGAATGAGTTGGTTGTTAGCTAGTTTCAAACAATCTCTAGGGATCCCACAAATATTGGCTCCACGAAAAGGGTAATTCCGAGGGTTCTAGCCTCAAGGTGAATTAAAGAAAAGGAAAATCTATTCTAGAAAGTAAATACAATTAAATACATTGCATGAAAGTAAATTGCATGAAAGTAAATTGCATGAAATTAAATTGCAAGAAAGTAAATCTAAGCTACAAAGCAATAAATGAACAAGAAGAAAATGAAAAAGAAATAAAATAGAAACCAACAACTCACTCTTAATCTAATCCTCCTTTTGGTCCTTGGATTAGAAGAAGAGAAATGAAGAGTGAAAAATTTCATTTATTGTGTAACAAAGTTACAATTTTGGAAGGTCACCTCAATTAAGAGTAACCCTCCTCTCAAATGGAGTTTTACAAAATATTTCACACTCAAAACACTCAGCCACCCTATTTATAGCCAGCGAGGGATGTGAACCATTGGATCAAACCTAGCCAAAAGGAAGAAATCCACCATTAATCGAAATCATTGGGAACCGATCGGTTGGCGTCGGTTAATTATGATTATAACGGTTGTAACCGTTAGTCAATTGGTTCCCAACAATTTGTCTTTTCTTGATTTTTCTTCACGAATTTCTCTTGGATCAATTTGGTATCTTGGGCCTTGGTTTGTCTTGATTTGGGCTTCAAATATTGGTAGAAATTGAGGAATTTGAGTCATTTGGGCTTTTATTATTATTTTATTAGCACGCAAAATAAGATAAAAATGATTATTAGTAATATCGTTATTCATATAACATAGGTAATAAGGGTATAAAATGTAATTAAAATGTGATAATCGATGATCCCTCGGTAAGGTTTCCTTCGTGAAAGCGAGCCTTTATCTAGTTCGAACAGGGTCTCTACGGATTGGAATTGCTTGATGGTCCACGGACATAAAAGTCCGACACGGCAAAGAACCCATAGCGAGGACCTCGATATAGCAGAGATCCTCGTGTTTGTTCAAAAGGATAAAAAGTTGTAATCTTTTGATTTTCATTGTAAGCCTTAAAAAAAAGGCGATATTTCTCTTTGAATTTGTTTTGAGTGAAGTTTGTAATTCAAATCGATGACAATCATCCCAACTTTTCCATGAACGAGAATCTTATACATTTCTTAGTAACAAATCTTATACAATTAGGATTCTAGTTCTGGGTCTTCAGTGCTCCAATAGAAGTAAGAGAATTTTTTTTAAAATTTTTTTTGAAAATTTAACTTTTCTAGTAACATATCTTGTACAGCTAGGATTGTAATTAAAAAGATGCACGTCCTCCTCTCCTTTGACTAGGGTATTTAATTTTGACAAAAGGTCAAAATGAAGGACACTTCATTGTTTCTTCTAGTTCAAAACTAGTTTGGGGATTCTAGAATAATAAAAGAATCAAGGTTTTAATTAAAATAATTTTGTTAATAATTAAAAATGTTTTAAAATTTGTGATACCTATCATATTTTTGTCCCTTTGTTAAAGTGATTATTCTGTTGAATAATAACGTACTAATCATTGTTTTCTACTGAACACTTGTCATAAAGTCAGATTGATATTAAATTATATTTTAAAAAAGTATATGATACTTGATAATATTTTGGGAAGAAATCAGTAGAGAAAAATTCAAACCAGAATGCAATTTGAATAAGATAAAAGTTGAAAGGAAAGCACAAAAATTAACCCTTAAATCCCAACGAATACAATTTGTATGATTCTAGCGATAAAAAGGGGGCAGCCAATAGGTCACATGTAAAGCCGTGTCCCTCTCTGGAGAGCTAGTCGCGATTCTCGTCGCCATCAAAAAAACTGATAAAAAAGGAGGTGTAATTCCTTTTTATGATACTTTTCATTCCTAAAATACTCTAGTAATTCCTAAAATACTCTAATACCCGTTAGAAATTTAAATTATTTACAATTACAAGAGTACCCTATAACACCAATTAACCCTTAAATGGCGGGGTTATACTGAGAGATTTTTGGATGAAAATCACCTAAAACTTGCCAAAAGAAATACAGATATTCAGAATCAAATTAAAATTTAATAAAATGGAAATCTAAACGAATAAAATTTCTTAACTAACAGAGATTAATGAAAGATTCTAATTATCTTATAATTTATATGTGCATTATTAGATATTTCTGGTTAACCCTAGCAAGCGAGAATGGCGAAGAAGAAGATCCTCAACCAAAGCAATACAAAATATTGTAAAGAACAAGAACAATCCGCAGGTTATTTTATTTTATTTTTATTTTTATTTTTACCTACAGTGAGTTCCTACAGACTTGATCATTGAAAACAGTGTGCTAGGTTATCAAATTTTTTTAATGGTTTGGCTTGTGCTTCCGCCAATATTATAGTTCTCACAGTGATCTCATAATTACTAGTAAATAATCTAACCAATGAGCAATACAGGGTAGTTAAATTATTTACTTGTTATGCAAAGTAATTAAGATCATTTTTTTTTTTTGTCAATGAAAAACTTACTTTCATTACCGAGTAGCGTTTAGGCACATGATTCATCAGGCATACCTGATTGAAATTACATCAAAATTACAAAGAGACACCACATTTCCATCTACAAGGTTCTAAAACAATAAAAACTCAATCACCTAAGACTATCAATCCAACCTTGATACTTCGCAGGAACATGTGAATGAAACACAGAAGTAAGGACAGCAACTTTGATTTGCTGTATCACATAAGCTACACCCCTTTCCACTTCATTGTGCATACGCCTGTTTCTCTCCCTCCAAAGAAAATAAATAGAAGCAGCAAGACAAGCTCGTTTCACTCTCTTATCAAAGGAGGAACCCTTCATGTTTACAAACCAGCCGTACCAGTAACTCCAAGTGCAGCTCCTGAACCTGAAGTTCAACCATTGCATGATCTCATTCCACACTTCACAGGAGAACTGACAAGAGAAAAATAGGTGTTGATGGTCCTCTTGATCATGCTTGCACAGAGCACACATATTATGCTGAGCAAAACCCATTTTCATCATCCTATCTTGGGTAAGTAGCCTCTGTTTAAACACAAGCCAAGCTATTAAACTGTGTTTAGGAATGC
The DNA here is from genome assembly GCA_012295165.1 of Asparagus setaceus. NCBI lineage: Eukaryota > Viridiplantae > Streptophyta > Magnoliopsida > Asparagales > Asparagaceae > Asparagus > Asparagus setaceus. The sequence goes on from WHSE01000265.1 coordinate 13,141, forward strand.
TAAGTGAACTCCAAACAGATTGCCACCAAGCAACATTCTGCACATTAGAAAGCAGCTCATTATAAATTTGAGAAAGTCTATAACATGTGTTACTAATAGCCTCCATTCTTCTTATTACATTATCTTTCGAACCCCACATGGAAAGAATTGAATCTCTGACCTTCAATAGCGCCCAACACCAAGAATTTCATTTAGCATGAACAACAAATTTGATAGCGATACTTTATCCAACGATCAAGTCCAGGAACTCACTTTACTTATTTTTAAAAAGCCTTATAACCTAATGATGTATTCTCTCTATTTTTTCTAGAATTTATTTGTTAGATTGTTGGGTAAGTTATAAAGTTTTCATTATTTAACTTCTATAATTGGCATGTTTGAACAATGGTGTGACCTATTTAGCTTTTAAATTGATGATACCAATTATTATAACCTAATGAGCTATGAATATACTGCTTGAAGCACATATAAGATGCAAATACTTTGTCTTCCTTTTTTCTCAGTTGCTTTCTTTACAGAAAGAGCAAATATGTCCATATCTTACTGATATACCTCCATTTTGCTATGTTACATTATTCTGCAAAATACCATGATTAGAAGAGGGGAAAAAAAGAAATAGGCTAGCTGGAAAATTTTGCGAAGGGATCCGCACGTAATACATTTGTTTTATATATGATTCCAAATTTTTCTACGAGAATGATAAAAGGAAAAGATATCATTATGACTATCGAACTAATACAGAGCTATTCAAATAATCAATTAGATAGAATTGGAATTTTTTCACAAGAAAATGATATGCAATATGTTATCAACGATGGCCAAGAAAAATAGGATATTTCTAAGGCTAAATGGCACTTAATACCTTATAGTTTCACACTCTTAGCACTTATATACCCTCAGTTGTATTTAGTAGCATTTATATACCTGAGTTGGTCAAAATTAGCATATTAATACCCAATATTTTGCAAACGTGACAATTTTATTCAAAAGTTCCCATATAATATTTATATGCTAATCTTATAGTTTTTCTCTTTTAAGTTTGTTAAATTCATTGTTAAATCTTTTAAAATTCTATTTTTGAAATAGAATTATGATACATTTAAATTAGAATTTTGGTAGGTTTAATAGTAATTTAATAAATATTAATGGTTAGAAAGCTCCAAAAGCAACTTATGAATGTTATATGGGAACTTTCGGATGAAAATTTTCATGTTTGTAAAATAAAAGGTATTAAAGTGCCAATTTTGACCACTAAGGGTATATAAATGCTACAAAGTACAACTAAGGGTATATAAGTGCTAAAAGTGAAACTATAAGGTATTTAAGTGCTATTTAGCCTATTTCTAATCATGTTCTTGCTCTTAGTTATCAATTTAGACCAAATCAGATAAAAGACTTCTCACAAGAAATTCGTACAGGAAAAGACTTCTATTATGTAATATAGTTTCTGACTTGTTTGAGTTTCTTTACTCATTTTAGTCTCCTCCAATATCTCATCTTGGCTTATATCTGGTAATCCAAATACTAACCAAATTTTTAAGATTTCCTTATATATTATGAGCCATCAATATAGTAATAAGTTTGATAACTTCAAACCATGAAAATGAAAGAGCCATCTATTAGTATCTTAAACTGAAAATATAAGCCCAAGAAAAAATAAGTACATACCCTTCTCGTGTCTTTCACATTTGAGATGTAGGAGAGGCACATTTGATGCATCAAGTCATGATAGTTTTGTGACTTAGATAATTATTTCTTAGATAACTACATAGCATATATATATCAAGACAATTTATGTAGCAAGTAAACCTCCTTCAATAATGTCACATCATCAATCTCACGTAACACTGATATTGGCTAAAAAAGATATCCCGTGATCCTCATGCGTACTAAACCGAAACCAAAACCGTCTTTGTTCTTTTTCTTTTTCTTTTTTTTTTCAGTTGATTGTTATGATTCGTCTTAAATAAAAATGGTACTGAGTGCAATAAGTGGGGAATATGATAAATGCTAAAACTTATTAAATCATTGTTGAAGATTAAAACGTTGAAAAGAACATTTGATGCCACTGTCTCCACCATTTTGTTTACTAACAATTGACAAACATACAAAGGGATGAAGTAAAACAAAATTTGAACAAGGATGTATTAATGCTAGTATGTTATAAGACATCAGCAACGGAGCTCAATTCAGAAGGAAGCTTAAAATATGACATTTTTCTATTTTTAGAGATTGGAGGTTTGATTGTCTCCGTGGATTAAGGATTATACAAATTACTAGAATAGAGTGTCTCTATTCAAAGTTTTATATTATATTCAATGTTTAAGATTGTGAAATTTAGAGGGTACTAATAATTTTGAAAACTCTTGGTCCATGTATTTAGCAGAATCTTAAAGGGAGATAATCACTTAGCAAAATCTTAATACAAAGAAGCCTCTTTCCTATTTTGAAGCTCATCTCTTATGGGGAGAAAAAGATGCACACTTTGCTAAACATGGTGTACTTTTTATTCCCTACTTAATTTGATGATAATGGGCTAGGGGTGCCAAAAATTTTGGTATCCAAGGAAAATCTGTATCTATATCTTTATGATACAAATATTGTTGCTAATATCTATATCGATGGGATATAGTTACGAATATGAATATGTAGTGACATATCTGGATTCATATTTGAAATATCAAAATATATAATTTGTAATTGTGTTAATCCTTAGATTAATAGGCTTGGGGTTGATCTTAATGATTAAGAGATCTAATCTTTGTTTTCAAGTATAAAGAACACATTAGTGAACTCTTACGTATCATATGAACTATATTTTTCGATTATTAGATGGCTTTCTCATATCCGTTTTGTATTTGTGTGTATGTCCGCATATATATCCGCATGAATATCCAAATTTGTATCCGATTTTAGAGAATATGGATATGAGTTTTCCTTTCCAAGATACAACTTTATTTGTATCTATATCCTTGATTGGTAAACAAATCGTTCTTTGTGGATTCAGAGAACACCCCTTAGTGAATTCCGAGGTTTATCAGTTCCGCGTTGCGTTAATTGGTATCAGAGATAACTATGAAGCCCCACGCCGTGGTGATGATCGCAGAGACCGCCGACAACGGGATAATTATGATACTGAAGGGTTCAAGATGAAGATGGATCTGCCATCTTTTAACGGGCAACTTCATATCGAAGAATTTCTTAATTGGATTGCAGAGGTGGAAAGGTTTTTTGAGTATATGGAGATCCCAGATGAGCGAAAGGTTAAGTTGGTGGGCTACCGACTTAAGGGTGGAGCATCTGCTTGGTAGGAATCAGTATGCATGAATCGATCCCGTCAAGGAAAGTCAAAAGTCGATAAGTGGGAGAAGATGAAGAAGTTATTAAAAGCTCGTTTCCTTCCTACCTATTATTATATTTTCAATCGATATCCGAGTGCAGATTCTAACTATGATCATGCAGAGATTAAACAAGCACAATCTGTCCCTAAGCAAGATCTTAGAGTTATGAAGAGGACTCAAGAAGCAACAAAGAGAGAAGAACCATCTCAGAAGCACAATATGTTTCGCACGAGATGCACTGTGATGCAGAAGATTTGTGATGTTATCATTGACAGTAACAATAGCAAGAATCTTGTCTCTCGGCGTATGATGAATAAGTTAGGTTTGAAGACAGAAAAACACCCACCTCCCTACAAGATCGACTGGATTCACAAGGGCAATGATGTGCAGAACGATGAGATGTGTCGGGTACATTTTTCCATAGGCCGCTATATTGACGAGGTATTGTGTGATGTGGTCGAGATGGATACTTGTCATATGCTTTTAGGTAGGCCATGGCAGTTCAATATTGGTGTCACCCACAAGAGCAGAGACAATATTTATGTCTTCAAAAAGGATGGACGTCGAGTTGTACTCATGCATCTTATAGAAAAGGCACAATCCAAGATAGAGGCTATTGAGAAGAAGAAATTTTTGGTGGCAAACAACGATGCTTTAGCAGAAAACTTAAAGCAATCTGAAGAGGTTAATGACTTGGTTGAAATTGGAAAAGAACATGCCCCTGCCGAAATTCCTCCTCAGGTGCAAATACTCGTTATGTATGAGATTCATGGTACTGATGATGATATGATAGTAAAGAATGATATTATGCATGATATTCTCAAAGAGGTTATGAGTGATATTGCACATATTGATGTTGTCCCGATGGAGAAAAAGGATAAAATAAAGAGCAAGGTAATTGATAATCTGTGTGAACTGCTTAGTGGAGGGCCCAAAACAAAGAAGATGGAGTGCAAGAAAAATTCTTCAAAAATAAAGAGTGTCAATGATTTTGACAAGATTGAGATGAAACTGCAGGCACAAGAATATAAAAAGCAACAAGGAAATAATTTGGAGGAGTTTTTCAAGTCATCTTTAGATCCACATGCCTTAAGTCACATTAAAATAATATGGGAAAGATCCATTCAAAAGAAGCCCTAGCTGAGAAGGTAAAAGAACAGATGGAGAAAATCAATGCTAAGTATAAGGCGGACGCTGATCGTTGTAGGAGAAGATAAATATTTATCGATGAAGCTACTATTCAAGCAAATATAAGCTCGGGATCGAGCTTCTTTCAATAAGGAGAGACTGATGTAGGACACTTAACGGACAATTTCATGGAGGAGCGGGACAATCAGAAGCTAAATATGAATACATACATGTTATTGACTTCCGTAAAGAAACGATCATATTTTCTAATCCGGAAGGCGGATTCCGACATATTATATAAAAATCGCCTATCTCCGAGGAAGAACCAACCCAGATTTCCAAAATCTCATCGGTATCAGATTTTAGTAGAAATCCGAAAATAATTATTATTTAGTTTATTTTTAGTAATAAAGTTGGAGTCTATTAAGATTAGGAAGCAAATTCAATTTTGATTGATGTTGGACTGATTTGTTTTCTATATTATAGGAGTCTTTTAGGGAAGGATTTAATACTTTCTATTTTTTATAATTCTAGTCTTATTAGGAGTCTATTTTATTTTCTATTTAAGAAGAGTCATGTAAACCCAATGAATAATATAACTTTTATCAATAAAATTCCTCTTTAATATTTTCTTCGGGATTAAGTTCTTAGTAGATCGGATCGTTCTTTGTGGATTGAGCACCCTCGGTGAATTCGAGGTTTATCACTTCATACTGCGTTACATATTCGAGCCGTATCTGGAGCACTTGTGTCCCTGTAAATGGCAGTAATAATCATGTACTCTTATATAAAAGAAATTCAATTTAGAAATTTTGCACCATTGATAAATAAAGTGTGTTTATGTTAAGGACTGATATTTTCTTGTCATACTCTTCTCCCACTGTATTTTTCTTCCCTTTCATTCCTCTCATCTGGAACTACAACTGGTAATCTTTTACAAACCAAATATCTCTAGACAATAATTGAATGTTAGACTAATATTTTGGGTATATTTTAGAAAACTCTCAATAAGTTTGTGCATTTTTTTATAAAAATCTTGGAAAATATAACTTTGTGTTTTATACTCAAGGATCTATCTGCAAAATCAAACTATGAAGTGATAAGTTCAAAAGAATGATAGTAAGGGGTCTAAGTTATTCATCATCTAATCCACAAATAAGAAACATATAATTATTTGGCATCCAAATACTAAAATAGTTAAACTTGACTCAAGTGGTAGAATACTTTTTAACACGTGAGGCATCATGGATTAATTCTTTATAAGTGCTTGCAAATAAGAGATACATTGCAGCGTACTAGAATTTAATAGTGATACATGAAGTACCACTGTTATTCATGTATATGTAATAAAATGATCAATAAACTTTTAGGTACTTCTTCCATTTAAAAAAAATCTCTCTTCCCGAGACCTTATTTTAATCGACTTAGGTTTAGAAGTGCTCATGTAGCTTTTTCGAGCACAAAGAAGAAAATATACGATGAACGACATAAAGCACAACCTTAATAAGTTTTCACCTTGTAAAAAAATTTGTACAGGAAAGAAACAAATAAGAGAAACGGAAAAGTACCATTACATAGTATAATTGATGAATTGTACAAGTTTCTGTACTCATTTTAGTCTCCTCTAATATCTCATTTTGCTCATACTGATAATCCAAAATCTAAATCAAGTTTTGAGATATTCATTGTATATTTATTAGCAATCAATATAGCAATAAGTGTGTTAAGTCGAAAATGTGAAAATAAAAGAACCATCTATTTAGTAACTTAAACTCAAAATATAAGCCCAACCTAAAATAAGAGCTTGAAGTAATTGATTAAGTACATAACTATCTCGTTTTTCTTGCACATTTGAGACGTAGATGAGAAAGAGGCACATTTCATCCAACTCATGGTAGTCTTATGACTTCACTGACTTGATAATTATTTCTTAGATAACTACGTAACTAACGCAGTGCGGAAGCAAAAAACCTCGGAATCCACTAAGTGTTGCTCTCTGAATCCACAAAAAACGATCTCCGAATCCACGAAGAAAATATAATAAACGAAATTTATTTGATAAAAAGTTATGCCTCTAGAGCTTACAAGACTCTGTTTAAATAGAAACTAAACAAGGCTCCTACTATGACTCGAACTTTACTAAAAATAGAAACAAGACTTCTAATTGACCCAAACTTTACCAAAAATAGAAATAAGAAAACTATCCTTAAAAGACTCCCTATGATTAGGGAAGTAAATCGGTCAAATTTGGAATCAAACCGGATTTGCTTCCTAATCAAAACAGACTCCTAAAGCATTACCAAAAATAGTAAAAAACTGACAAAACCCTGATATCTCTCAATTAGGAGTGAATTTGACAAAATAGACGGTGGCAAACATAACTTCGGTCAGTTTGGTTGACTCCGTCTCGAAAAAATACGCGATTTTAAAAAAAAATTCGTCCAATTCCGACTTACGGTTTTAATGTTATGATCTGTTCTTCGTTACAAGCTATTTTCCCCGGCCGGGTCCGCGTTTAGGCTTGTGACGGTCCCATTTCTCCATGAATGTGCCCGCAATGCGTTCTATATCAGTAACATATTATGAAAATCACATTTACAAGAGTGAGTCTTCCTGCAATTACGGATTAAGAAAGGGTTAATTGCAGATAGACTTCCTGTACTCTCATCCAATTGCAGATTGACCCCCGACTGAACTTTTTAACAATTTTATGAACCAAAAAAATTCATTTTTCTGTATTACCTCTCAATGGGTAAAATTTGTTGGAAAGAATAACTTTCTAGCAATAGTTATCACCTAACCCTTCCCCCTTCAAGGTCTTTGCTTGCTCAAGTTACCACAAGATTCTTGCACCCTTACACTCACAATAATAACAAGTTTCTGCAATGAGTATCTAGCAGCAACTTGGCATCAAGAATCCAAGTATCAATTTGTACCAAACCCCTATCACTAAACACTTCACAACAACCCATGTAGATTCTCAGAGTAGGCAGAGTTGGCTCACCCAAAACAAACTTCATCTATCTTCTATTATTTCAACCTCTTCATATAAAATTCCTCTCTTTTTCCTTCGATATCATCACAACCAAGAATCAAATGGCACAAAGAAGTTCAAAACTCACTCTAGCCCTCATCATCATCGCCAAAACATTAAATTGTTCTTTGGCTCAACCTTCATGTTAACCTCAAATTATTAGTCTTCAACCTTGCATTGGACTCATTACGAGTAACTCACCGATTCCATCCTCTCAATGCTGCACTCAGCTGGCAAGTTTGGTGCAGACTCAAGCACAGTGTATGTGTGCATTCCTTAATGCTGCATCTCAACTCCCGTTGCTGTTCGCGGGAAAAGTTGGGATGATTGTCATTGATTTGAACTTGCTTACAGCTTCTTTGGCCTACAACAAAATTCAAAAGAAATATCGCCTTTTATTTTAAAGTACAATGAAAATCAAAAAGATTACAACTTTTTATCCTTGTGAACAAACACGAGGATCTCTGTTGTCGAGGTCCCGCTTGCGTGGGTTCTTTGCACGTCTTGGGGACTTTTTGTGTCCGTGGACCACCGCATAATTCAATCCAAGTAGAGACCGGGTTCGGAACTACTGAGATGTAAAGGGGCTCGTTTCACGAAGAAGCGCTGAGGGATCACACCACGAAGGAGAGGATGCGCCGGGGATCACTCCGCGAGGAGATCGATGGGGCGGTGAGATCTACTAGGAGAAATCACGCGCTATCCGAGATTAAGGCGAAGCTTAACCTAGAGGGTATCGTAGTTCGACCGAATTCGGTTACCTTTAAACTTGTAGATGCATTCGTCGCTTTGTACTGCTGTTGCTGGGACCGTCTTGATTACTCGTAGATCTGCAAGAATTCTTCAGTCCAGAGCTCTTCCAAATCCCAAGAATCCAAGCCTCAGGGCCCCACGAAAATCCAAGCCCTTAATCCGAAGTCCCCTCGAAGATGACATCCCCTATTTATACAATGGAGGGTGCCCTGGTGGCTCGGCCACTGGCGGAGCCACCCGGCAGTTGGCCGAGGGTGGCTGCCGACCATGGCCGGCCACCTAAACCCACTGGCAAACCACCTCGACCAAGTTGGCCGAGGTGGCCTGAAGCAAGCCCTGGCCACTTGGCGGCACCTGGCCGAGTTTGGCAGCGGCGCCGTCTTCGCGGCGTTTTCGGCGTTCCGTCGTTTCTCCGTCGATTCTTCGTCGATTCTTTTGGTCTTCGGGCTTAGTTTTGTTCGGTGATGTCGCCGTTGTGTTTGAGTCGTGCCCGATCAACTTTCGAGCTTAAGCGGCCGTTTGCATGGCGGACTAAGTGCGGTTGATTCCGTCTGCGTCCAGTTTGAGTTTAGTCAACTTCGGCGCGTCGTTTCATTGGCTCAAATGCGCTTGCCGACTCACTTTATCGCGTCGTCGACTTCGCTCTGGCGTTTTGTGGCGTGATGCGTTTTGCGGCGTCGGTTTGTCGAATGGATCGTTAGTTGCCAACCCACCGTCACGGTTTCGTTCGAGATGCGATAAGCAATTTTTATGCCTCTCGATACCCCTCCAAAGCGTTTGGTCTCGATTCTTGATGAGTGCGAGATGCTTTGGACATGATTTCCGACCTTCGATTGAGGAGGTCCCAAAGAGCTTCAAGTCTTCGATTCTTCGGATCATCCAGTTCTTTGTAGGATTCGATAAGATCGCGGTCTTGCATTTATTGTCGACGCTTGTTATCTTGATTTGAAGGCGATGGGTGAGTTTTGTTTGTAACTTCGTGTCGGTTGGTTGTTGTTTAACTAACCATCGGACTTTTGGGACTTTTCGGTATGTCGTGAACTCCTTGTTGGCGACACATTGGTATTGTCGGTACATGTAACTATCGGCTAATTCTTACGTCATCGCGTGTTAGTTTAACCCGGCCGGAGGGCGATCTTTCATGGAGATATACTCAGAGGATTCCTTGTCGAAATAGGAGACCATTTGGGTTTCAACCCTCGTCCTAGCTTTGATTCGTGAGTCGCGGCGCTTTGACCGTGTGGATTCGAGCCGTTGATCGATAAATTTTTGGCCCGCGGCGGCGTTGGTTGGCGTTAAACTCTTGCATACTCCTTTTTGGAGTACTATTATCCATAGTGGGAGGAATTTATTCCGTTCCAAACTGTTGACCGATAGGCCTTCGGCGACAGCGCAATTGGCATTGAGTGCGATGGGAGGAGTCTTTTGGGTAGGCGCATTGTCCGTCGTCAATATAAGCCCGTCGAGTAGATCAATTTATCCCTCTTAAGGTTCCACAATAGGAGAAAATTGAGGGTTATTGAGTTATCCCTAAGAATATTTCTTGTGAGAATATTCTTACGGGAACTTCTCAGCAATTAGGAAGCAGTTTATACTCGTAATCGGATTGGGTAGGATTAGGCGTAGCGTTGGTTTACGTCGATGCAATCCGCGCGATCGAGTTATCCCTAAGAATATTTGTTGTGAAAATATTCTTAGGGACTTCGATAAATTAGGAAGCGGTTTATACTAAGTAATCCTAGTTGGAGTAGGATTAGGCTGCGTTGATGCGTCGATGCAATCCATACGATCGAGTTATCCTAAGAATATTTCTTGTGAGAATATTCTTGGGAACTTCTCACGATTAGGAAATAGTTTATACTCGTAATCCTAGTTGGGTAGGATTAGGCTGGCGTTGATAAATCGTGCAATCCATACGATCGTCCCTAAGAATATTTCTTGTGAGAATATTCTTCAGGAACTTCGACAAATTAGGAAGCGGTTTATACTCGTAATCCTAGTTGGAGTAGGATTGGCTGACGTTGATCGTCGATGCAATCCTACGATCGAGTTATCCCTAAGAATATTTCTTGTGAGAATATTCTTAGGGAACTTCGACAAATTAGGAAACAGTTTATACTCGTAATCCTAGTTGGAGTAGGATTAGAGGCGACGTTGATTGGCGTCGATGTAATCCCGCGATCGAGTTATCGAATATTTCTTATGAGAATATCCTTGGGAACTCCTCAACAATTTAGGAAGCAGTTTATTATACTCTTGTGAGAATATTCTTAGGGAACTTCTCGACAAATTAGGAAACAGTTTATACTCGTAATCCTAGTTGGAGTAGGATTAGGCGAGCGTTGATCGTCGATGCAATCCGCGATCGAGTTATCCTAAGAATATTTCTTGTGAGAATATTCTTCAGAACTTCTCGACAAATTAGGAAGCAGTTTATACTGTAATCCTAGTTGGAGTAGGATTAGGCGGCAGCGTTGATGTCGATGGGGGCCTAGGTGTTATTACGAATAAATCTTGAGAATCTTTCCAAACTTGGCGGAGGAGTAGGAGTCAATCAGCGGACTGATTTGGCACTAATTTGACATCGGATAAGGTTCCAATTAGGACTCTTAATTAGGGGCTGATTAGAGTCCTAATTAGAGTGATTGGGCTCCAATTAAATTCACTTCTTGCCAAATAGGAGTCCTTGTTCAAGAGGATTGGGTGCATGTGGGGTTGTTATAAATACCCACAAGGCCTCTTCTTCTTGACCTAGGCCCCCCCCTTTGCTCTTTTCCTCTTGTTTTCATCTCGTCTCGCGCCGTCTCATCTCCTTCAATCAACGATGTATGCGCACAAAGTATTTTCTGGCGTCTTTCTTTCCCTTTTTACTGTGCATGCAAGGGGAAGGGGACTCGAGCGAGGGACATCACCCGACCACCGTCGATCAATGGCAGCGTGGGGCGGCGTTAGCGGTAGAGACGTGGAGCAGCGTCACGCGCTGGCTTCGATCATTTGGTGATCTTGTTGTGACGCGGCCGTATTTCGTCGAGTTCGGCATCCAGTTATTAGCCTTTTGACACTTTATTTCTTGATCTTACAGCGTATGTCGACTCTATTAGTCTTCTTTGCGGTTTCGATGTCGTCGGAAGATCAGCAGCGTTCGAGTCGATCAACTTCGCCCACGGCGTGAATGCCGCCTCCTTTTTCGGTGGTGCGCCCGATCATCATATTCGTACATATATCGTTGTATCCCGCCGTTCTCCTTTGTGGCGATTGGGAAGAGCGAATTCTCCTTCGTTGATTGGCCTTCAGATTGTTATACTCGTTATGACCAGCCGTTCTCCTTTGAGGCGATTGGGAAGAGCAATTCTCCTTTGTGGGGATGGAAGCTACAGTTGGTTTTGCTTGGTCATCACCGTCTCGATATCTTTAGCGGGGCGATTTCATACCGTACCCTTACTGTAGAGCGGAATATATTGCCGCTTGGTTTCTGCGACTATATTTATCGTTCTCCGGGTGTCGATCACGGATAAAATCGTCATACCGTTATAAGGTCGTATTCGATCTATGAAAGATGAATTCAGCGCCTTTCACTAGCGAATATTTTTGATTTCAGTTGACTATTCCTCGGGAACTTTTAAAACTACGCGGTTGATGGGCGCCATAGCGAATACTATTCCGCGTGTGGCGATCCCTCGATTTTATCTGCGCCTCGATTTGCACGGTACGTGGGATTCGGTATCCGAGGAGTTCTCCATCTCAGACGATTGGTGGCGATCGCCACTTGTAAAAACACTAGCTCCACGAACCTTTGCGAAAGGATTATTTATTGGCGACTCGGTTAAGGATCCGGATCGACTCTTATCGAGTGAGAGGTGGTTGAACAAAGGCAGCGGAGGCCTTGTATATTCCCGGATACCTCGTCGGCTCTCATTGACCGACCTTAGACACCATCTTTGTGACTCGTGTATGCCATGGCGTCGGCCAGAGCATGATCATATTCATTGTGGGTTTATTACCCGGCGGCCGATTCGGGGTTCCCATAGGAATCCGTCATCGGTCTTCACCACGAGGGTTGTAGGGTGGACACACCGCCCGTGATGAGCTCTTTGTTCTGCCTCGACTTTGAAGAATCGCCTTGCTAAATTGGGCGAGAGATCGCGTCGTCAAGTCATAGATTCTTGGTTGGGTTCACTCGTCAAGTAAGCATTGGTGGGGTCGCGACCACTTCGTCCTCGGTAGATGGGATGGAGAACTTCGGCAGTGCGTATTCGATTCGTGCCACCATGTATGGCCTTCCAATCAGCGTCAATCATTTCTTCACCTTATTGAGCTTTATAATCCAGGTCGAATCGTTTCTCACTAAACACGGCGAGTTGGGGTTGGCTTTACATGAGATGTATCGTATTCGAGTCTACCCATGGGAAGATGCTATATCGAGTACTTTCCCTCAATGAGGAGGCCAGGCGGTGAAGGAACATCGCCCGTCGTTATAAGACTTTATGGGATCTCACTTGTCATTACTATATAGCTCGGCCCAATCGAACCTTAGCCAAAAGGAAGATGTGAGTCGACGGTTCGCCAATTACTTGTTCCGGCATTTGGAGGACAAATGCGGCGAGGAAATATGTGAACTATCACGCTCACTCCTTGAAGGTTAATGAACTGATCGAAGTCGAGGCTAACTCTTATCGGCTCGGCTCACGAAAGGAGGCTTTCCTTCGGGACCAAGTTTGCGACCTTTACGTGGCATGCGGTGAAGCCTATCGGCCGACAACTCTTCTAGCGGGCTACCTTGCAATCGGCTCAAGAAGTGTGTGGTTCCATATCAATCGATGATGCCTTACCTTTAGGTCCTTTGATTCGGCTCGCCCACAAGAAGAACTCTCTCTCCTTCCGTGATGGTGGCTAATATTCACCGTGGATTGCGGCATATAGTTCGGCGTTTACTCGAGAAAGGATGAGCCATCATCACGTATCCCTTCCGTCAGTAGAGCTCCCATATACCTATTTGATGGCACGGTTGGTCCTTCATCGTCCGACATGATGTGGCACCGGGTTCCTGGTCGTCTACTCCTTTCTTGCGGTTGGTAGAGGTTGCGGATGGAAGGGTGGTTTTGAGAGATCAAGAAGCAGTCTGATTCACAAAGGGTGGATCTTTTCGGATGTTTTCCTCGATTCTCACGGTCAATATGGTGAGTCCTTGGTTGTGAGGAGGTGCGAAAAACCTGGCGGACTTCACTTGACATTGGTACATTTCAAGCGGCTAGTGAATATTAGGCGGGGTATCTCACTTTCGAGTAAAGGAGGAATGCTTCATTGAGCCTTATTTTCCTGTCGTTTTGCCGCCAATTCGGTTCACGACCAACTTTATGTTGGGAACCGAACCGACGACTCGGACTTCGAGGTGGACTTGTGGATGGCCCGAGCATGGTTGTGGGCGTCATGGGATGTCACGGTGCTAGATTGATCTCGAGCTCGGACCGTCGGTTTGGTCGACATTCCTTCATTGTAGTTGGCTATTAGTAGCTAGAGGCGATCCTGTGAGGCTATCTCGAGACACAGTGGCGAAGCATCGTTGCGAGCCGACACTCGGACATCTCGAGATGCATCAAGTTGAGGAAGGCAATCTCATCCACCAATTGAGGGGGAATTCCGCGACTCAGTCTTGCTACTTTAGGAGAGGACCAGGCTGCGGCTCATGAGAAGGACCTCGGTACTTTCTCCTTTTCCCTTTCGTTTTCTCATCCTTTCCATTAGAGTTCTCATCCAATTGAATTTTGGAAAATGTTGAAGAGGAAGAATTTCGACCCTCTCAAGGGTTAAGCGAAAGAGGAAGCTAGCCACTTAATAGAATAAGTCCTGGAGTCATTTTGATATGAATATTAATCATATTCGTCAGTGATAATAATTATGGATGAAATAATTATGATCCATTTTCCTGCAAAGATAAGTTATCATCATGGCCCGGTTTTACTCAACAAATGTATGGAGCTATGGCGGAGGAGGCGATGTAGGACCTGATCCGGCGGATCGAACACATCTAACATCGATAATTCCTCTTCTGGTGTGATGTTCTTTCGATGGTGGAGACAGTGAATACCCATTATTCGTCTGGTAATTGCATTCTTTGCCGGACTTCTCAATGGAGATCTGCGTGGTTTGGTTTATCGGTAGTACTTCCATGGATGACTTTTACTTGGTCACAAGGCTGACAGCGTTCGGTGAAGATTTACACGAAACTACCATCCGAAGAAGGTATGAATTTTCTCTTAATTATAGGACCAGCCGTTTGGCCAATACCACTATAATTAAAAAGGTGAGACATTCCATTTGTCGCGTGAGTACTCCTCTTTCGCGGCTTTCGGAATCGGCTACCACGGCGACCGTTGAGATAGATGAGCACGAGGGCTCGGCCAGCGGTTGATAACATCAGCGATAGATCGCCTCTGGTAGACTCGCTAGCCTGCGAAACTACACGAAGAGGCGGGTAGGGTCTTTTAGCCAAATAAGCTTTTGCCCATTTTTCTTGAAAATTCTAAAGTCCTCTTTTCTTACGTCGAGCCTACATCTCGACTCCATGACTGGTGAGGCGTTGATCTTGGATGAAGATCCATCCCATCTTATTATCTGTTTGGAAATCACGCTCATTCTTTTCTTTGGTGAACGGTGATCGAAAAGGTCCTTCATGGCGGGCTTTCTCTTCATCGATTCGAGGCCTTGCTTGATCCCGGATGGCTTTGATCACGGGATATGGGTTACCCAGGCGCTCGAGCCATTGTTGATGATCGCCCATCTGGAGGGACAGCTCAGAGGCAGAAACTGCTGGCGGTGGGGCTTTCTCATACATAGCTGCTCGGCCAGGCCGCGTTTAGAGGCATGGCAGCGATGCTCGTGTTTTACTAGGCTCGAGGTCGGATCGCGAGAGACCGCGCCCGATCAGCTGGGCGGTTGTTCTGAAACATATTCTTCCTAAGCCACATCGGTGATATCGTGGCGAGTCGCGGAGAATAATACTGCTTTCGAGGAGAGCTCCATCTTTGAGGAAGATAAGATGGCGGTTTGGCCAAGGCCAACAAGGAAGAAGCCCTCACCGTTGCGTCTAGGGAGCTCGATGCAATGGCGGCTGGCTTCGAGGAGGCAACCATGAAGACCGAACACCGATGAGGAGTCCTTGAGCGAGTTGCGGGAAGAACTCCACCGGGCTTACAATGGTGAAGTGTCTCATTTCGAACAACAAATCCTTTGTCATAGACTTGATGTTTAAGCGATTTGTAGCTCCTTTTATATTTAAATGAATAAGATTTATTCCTTTCATTATTTATTATGATTCTTTTACGTCGAAATAATTAACCATAATACTTATAGGATTTTTGGCAAACCCTCGACCATCAGCGGGTTTGATTAGCCTTTACCAACCACCGTTTGAGTTGGGCTAGCGTCGCGGATTATCGGATCCGTTCATGCGTGGCGTTGTGCTAAAGAATGAAACTCTTCTAGACTTGTTGCTATGATATTGAATACATAGGCTTTATACTCTTTACGGGCAAGAGACCACCCGACAGCGTGTTGCCGTAGACTCGTCCCTTCTTAGGCGGGGCGAAATACCCGAATCGAACTCGGTGTCTTCTTCAATCGGAAAAAGACTAAGCGACAGGCGTGTGGCGTTGGCTTTATCCCTTAGGCTTGGGATAAAATACCCAGTCGAACTGGTGTCTTCTTCAATCGGAAAAACTAAGCGGAAACCAGCGTGTGTGGCGTTGGCTGGTTATTAGCAACCCCGACCCTCAGCGGGTTTGATGAGCCTTTACCAACTACGTTTGAGTTGGGCTAGCATGTAGATTATCTAAATCCGTTCTACACACAGCGTTGTGCTAAAAATGAAACTCTCTTAGACTTAATGCTACGATGTTGAATCGTGGGCCGTCTTTTCGCGGGAAGACTAACGACAGCGTGTGGCGTTGGCTTTATCCCTTCTTAGGCTTGGGATAAAATACCCGAGAACTTTCTCGGTGTCTTCTTCAATCGGAAAAAGACTAAACGAGTGTGTGGCGTTGACTTTATCCTTCTTAGGCCCGGGGATAAAATGCCCGATCTAACTACGGTGTCTTCTTCAATCGGGGAAAGACTAAAGCGACGCGTGTGTTAGGCGTTGGCTTTATCCCTTCAGGCTTAGGGATAAAATGCCCGGAATCTAACTCGGTGTCTTCTTCAATGGGAGAAAGACTAAGCGTGTGGCGTTGGCTTTATCCTTCTTAGGCTTCGGGGATAAAATGCCCCAAGATGAATCTTGGTGTCTTCTTTTGGCCAGGAGAATGGCCGAACCGGTTAAGATTGATTGAGGTGGGAAAGGAAGAATGTGTTCTATTTCAGGGATGAAGTGCGGCGATTCTTGCCGAATGAAAAAGACTGGAGTGACCAGTGGGACTACACGATGCGAAAATCTCGCCTGCCCGATTCGGTAGCTACCTAAAAGATAAGAGGGGGAACTAAGAGTGGGATCTCCACTCCAGAAGCGAAGACTTCGGCGACCTTGATCGGACAACTGAAATACGAAAATCCGGCGCTACCTGGCGCTACCTAAGATGAAGATGGAACTAAGAGTGGGATCTCCACTCAGAAGCGAAAGAGACTTCGGCGACCTTGATCGGACAACTGATCGAAAATCGGCGCATACGCCGGTCGGCTACCTAAGATGAAGATGGAACTAAGAGTGGGATCTCCACTCCGAGCAGAACTTCGAGGCGACCTTGATCCGGACAACCTGATGCGAAAATCCGTATATACCTTCGGTCGGCGCTACCTAAGATGAAGATGGAACTAGGTGGGATCTCCACTCAGAAGCGAAAGACTTCGGCGACCTTGATTCGGACAACGATACGAAAATCGGCGCTATCACCCGATTCGGCCTAAAGATGAAGATGGAACTAAAGTGGGATCTCCACTCAGAACCCGAAGACTTCGAGGCGACCGGTCGGACAACACGATGCGAAAATATCGTACGCATTACCGCCGATCGGCGCTACCTAAGATAAAGATGGAAAAGAACCCTCGTTTATCGAAAGGTCGATGCTTGGAGAGGAAGAATTTTATATTCTATCTCCGTATAAAAGGATTTTAATTGGGCCTCTTGTTCATAGAAGGAATCAAGAGGAGATTTTGGTAATGTACCGAAAATTTGTAGGCCCACCTTCAAGGAATTTGATCGTGAAATTATGATGGAGGACAAATCTAGGGTTATCCTCAAGAAAAGTGGGTGAAATATCCGAACGAGGAAGCGGGTTATCACGAAGATACTAAGGGTAGTATTTCTTGGAACTTCCCATTATCGGCATTAATTGCTTGGTGCATTTTGGTAATTAGTGATGCACACCATTAAGTAGACCGTTTCTATTACAAGCGGACCCTCCCATTTAGGTTGAATTTACCTTCTTTGGAAGTGAGGATTATCGGTGCGTCGGCGTGAGGACCAAATCTCCTTCTCATCACAATGCGGCACACCTATTTACTGAGATGGCTCATAAACTAGTTTGGCCCAAAAGGATTTAGGCAATCCACTCTGCGTCATCATACATCGTACCTTCTCCAAAGATGCGTGTTCAATCATCGGTTGTTACGCGGTGTCTCACGAGCGTGAATTAATAGATCATTGATCGGCAAAGCTGTAAAGCGGATTACTCTTATACTCTCCTCCATTGTCGAGCGAAGAGTCTTCACCTTTCTACATCTGGGTT
>WHSE01000266.1:0-31085 GCA_012295165.1 Asparagus setaceus
TTGAGGGGCGGGTAGCCCCTATAGTTCTATTGGTGCTATTGGAGAGGATAGACCCTAAATTGCTTTTTTTTTGTACTTTTAAAAGAATAAAAAAAGTTCACTAAGAGGGTGTATTCGTATCTAAGCCAATACTACAGCGGGTCAATTTGCCACAAATAGAACTACAAGGTCTATTCGCAATTGAGCAATGCTACAGAGAGTCTATTTGCAATTAACCCTTGAATAAATTAGTGCTTATGGCTGGGCTTCTTCACTATCATGACGCTGCAGCGGGCACGATGAGCACAGTCACTAACACTTCCCAGAACAGCCCTGCGTTTATTAATCTAAAGAACGAGACTATGAACGGCGAAAAGGAAAAGAAAATCTAGAGAGCCAATAACCTCTTTACTCCTATGTTTAAGCACTAAGCCAGCTATAAGTTAAGATATCAATTACTGATGTAATACAGTCTATCGAGACCAATGAATTTCACAAACTATGGCACTGGAATTTTTGGCATACCAGTTAAGATAATACGAACTAATAAAAAAAAGGTTTAATTGGGAATAGATCCCTTGTGCTATTGCATAATTGCGGATATACCGCGCCCCTATAGCTTTGTTGTTGCAGATAGACTCACTGAGTGAATTTTTTGTGTGCCTCTTTTACCCTCATAAGGTTTATTTATCAAAGAATCAATTATCTCTTTCTCTGAGGGTAAAAGAGTAAAAAAATCATGAATGAAGTTTTATCTGCAACAATAGAACTGCTAGGGTCTATCCGCAATTGGGTGATAGATAGCGGGTCTATCTGCAATTTTGAAGTAAAAACGAGGTGAGATACCACATTCATATATATATATATATATATATATATATATATATATATATATATATATATATATATATATATATATATATATATATATATATATATATATATATATATATATATATATATATATATAGAAAGTATAACCACAATTACAAAATTTGGGAAAGAATAAGAAGCGAAGCCAGTCCGAGAGAATAGGGAGAGGACCTAGTCGTCACCTAGAGCACTGCACTAAAACTTCGATTCGAATTCTCCCAGGTAAACCAACAACTAGACATCAAAATAAGTTTATCTAGGCTGGACACCCAGCGAATTACTGAAATGAAAAAAGAGCTAGGCTGGACATTCAGCAAACCATAGTACTAAGAGTAGGGTGGCAATGCCATATGGGGTTAAACATATGCAATAACAAACCCAAAAGGATCAAAAACTAGAACTTAAGCATCCGAAGAGAAGTTGTTTCCCGCTGCATCCCCGGTATCTGCATCCTTAGCCAGACTCTTCAGACCCAAATCAGAAGCCGCCTTGTGCATCAGACCTGCTTTCCTACTGTTGGATGCACTTGTCCAGAATAATGTAAATCGAGCAACGTTAGAGGCCAGTGTAAGAGGAGTAATCGCAACTTCATTGAATATGAGATTGTTACGGCAGTGCCATAGACACCAGCAAAAGGTTGGGAAGAGGACACTCCAGAGGGATTTGAGTCCTCTATTGTGCAGGAAGTTGCCCTTAGATGCTATGAGGGAGTCAAAGTCCCTTGGCCAGATCCCAGGTGGTGCATGGGGAAAGATGAAGGCCCAGGCTGAATAAGCAAAGGGGCAAGAGTAGAACAGGTGACCATCAGTTTCCAGGGCCAAGTTGCAGAGGGGGCAAATTGGGTCTCTGTTCCATCCTTTCTTAAGCAGGTTCTCTCTAGTTTGCAATCTGCGTTTGCTTAATATCTAGAA
This sequence comes from Asparagus setaceus, assembly GCA_012295165.1. NCBI lineage: Eukaryota > Viridiplantae > Streptophyta > Magnoliopsida > Asparagales > Asparagaceae > Asparagus > Asparagus setaceus. The sequence continues at coordinate 1,764 of WHSE01000266.1, forward strand.
AAAAATCTTAACCTTGAGAGGAACATGGGATTTCCGGATAAAACTGTGGAGGTAGGAGAGAGTACCACCTGTAGGCGTTAAAAAATTGCTTATCAGTACCCGAACAAGACTCGTAAACGGTGGGTTGACAACCGACGATCCATCCGACAACATGACCCGAAAACATTGGCGAGTGATTACTCGGCGAACGCATGAAGCGAGTTGGCATGCGACGAGCCGACGTAAACGACGTGTCGACGAAGCTCAACGGATGGAAGTTGACTAAACTCAAACGCCACGAGATCGAATCAACCGTATTCTAGTCCGATGCATAATGAGCCGTTTGAGCCCGAAGTTGATCGATTCAAACGTCGATGAGGCCAAGTTCAAATGTCGCACCAATCGTCATTTAGGCCGCTGATGGGTTGAAGTTCAATCAAATGAATCGAAAGCACGGACTTGAAATCGCACGGAACTTAAGCCCAAGACCCAGAAAAACGGAAAACAAAATAAAACGGCGAAAAGAAGACGGGACCCTACCAACTTGCCGAGGTGCTCTCTACCAAGTGGCGGCGGCTCTACCACCATGGCCGACCCACCTCGCCAACTTGGTCGAGGTGCCTCGCCAGTGAGAGGCGGCGCCAACATGGCCGAGCCACCTGGCCAGGGAGGTGGCTCTACCAAGTGGTGAAGACGCACACCCCCGATTCATATAAATAGGGGGAGGTCTTCGGAGGAAGCTTCCTTGGATTTTTGGGGATTTGGAAGAGCTCGGACTTCGAAGAATTCTTGCGAGATCTATTTAGCAATCAAGCACGTCCCGGCAACAGTACAAGTACGATCGAATTTGATCTCATGCTAAAGGTAACCAATTCGGGTCGAACTACGATACCCTCTAGGTTAAGCCGTCTTAATCTCGGGGATAGCTGTGATTTCTCCTAGTAGATCTCACCGCCCTGTGATCCTCTCCTTCGTGAGGTGGATCCCGCTACGCATCCTCTCCTTCGGAGTGTGATCCCCAGCGCCGCTTTCTTTCATGGAACGAGCCCCTCGTACGTCAGTCCGAACCCTGGTCTCTACGGATCGGGATTGCGGTGGTCCACGGACACAAAAGTCCCCCACACGGGCAAAGAACCCACGCAAGCGAGGACCTCGATATAAGAGATCCTCGTGTTTGTTCACAAGGATAAGAGTTGTAATCTTTTTGATTTTCATTGTACCTTAAAATAAAGGCATTTCTTTTGAATCTTGTTGTAGGCCAAAGAAGGCGTAAGCAAATTCAAATCAATGACAATCATCCCAACTTTTACCAACAAGGCGACGATGGGAACCCAGCCTCAATCGAGGAGGTCATCGTGCATAACCAGCGGATCCCTATCGGTGGAAGAAGAGGTCGAGTTCGAGTTCGACCCGAGGAGAAGTTCGAGTACCTATCCTCTCCTCGGATCGGTTCCCCGCCGCTCCAGAAGGTCTCCGCAAGGAGAACCCGATGGGCCTCAGATGTAGAGCCCGGAGCGGCCGAGTCCCGACCGCTGCTGGTGCGAAAATCGCCGGCCGAAGTCGGATGGCGCCGAGATGAGCGCCGGCGGTCGGCGGCGCTCTCCAGCGAGCCAAAAGCGGCGACAAAGCATGGCGCCAAACTTGCCAGGCCATGCAATCCATGGATGGGGTCGCTTCTGGCGGATCTAAGATCAAACTCCGCGAGGCTTGGCCTCAAGTGATCGGCAGTTTATCAAGCCGTCAACCAGCGAGTGAGTCCGTGTCAAGCGAAACGCTCCACACCGAGGCGCGTCCGGGCGCCGCGCGCCTCGCTGGCAAAGCCGCGAGCTTTGGTGCAGGCTCGTGAGTTGAAGGAGGAGGTGGTAAAGCCACCAGCGTACCACGAGGTTTGGAGACCCAAGTCTAATGGTGTCCCAACCTCGTTGCCCACCTCTGTCTGGCACTTAAGCCGAAGGATCTGAGCGTTGCAAATCCAGCGCCAAGGTCCAAGCCCGGCGCCTCAAAGTCAAAGGCGTGCATCGATCGCTTGGGTCCTTTGAAGGGATGTGGGTCACTCCTCATATAGGAAGCACCCATTCAGAAAGGACCGGAGATTCACCACCCACCAACAAATTAAAATGAAGTCAGAGTCCCACGAAACTTCCGCTCACATAGCGGAAGTCAAGGCGAAGTTACTTTTGGCCATTCTCGGAAGGCGGCTCTCGTCGATGGCAGCGACGTTATACGGGAGATGCGCCAACCTGCGGCGGTGCTCGGTACACCCACCGGCGAGTACGTACTACCGTGCAAAGTCGAAAATCTCGAAGGATTCCCCTAAATTGACGCGATCATGCTTGTGCTCAAGCTCATCAAGGCGGTGCTCTCGGTGCAATTGCCATCTAGAAGCTCGAAAGGGTGTGATCTTCGAGAGACTTAGCACCAACGCCAAAGACCTAGGTCAAGCGATCCGTTAGAAGGATGACATCGGGTGAATGAATTACGAGAGGTCACTAATAACATGACCAGCAAGAACCATCGTCGGGCTATTCCGTAGCATCGCAGCGACTAACTTCGTTTGCGGTCAGGGACTATCCGACGGTCGAGTACGATAAACCGAAGGAATACCCGGATGATGATCGTCGGATATTGGCTCCTGTAATCATCATCTTGTATCTAGCCCCAAGCGCTTAGCGATGCGATGCAGATCAAGTGGCCAAAATGCTAGGCGAAGCGTTGAATAAACAACGGAAAACTTCAAGTTAGAAATGGAGTTGGCCATGCAGGGCGATGAGAATGCATGACCAGCAGATCCAAGGCGAAACATCAAGGTGAATCAAGTCGGCATCAGCGTCGATGAAGATGATAGCGATTGGATCGGAGGAAGCACAAGAAGATGATAACCCTCACGAACCTCTGGGCGGGCAAAACATAGATGTTGTTGCTCGAAGCGAAGATCAAAGACTTGGAGCAAAATCAACTCATTGATTTCCGCTCGAAGTAAAGAAAACGGTATTCCTTGCCCATGCCGAGGAGTGGGAATCAATCCGTGCGTCGAGTTTAACTTAATAAACTTCACACCATTTGGCGGGAAGGGTTCCGCAGCGACACTTGATTTATTTCAAGTCACACCTCGGAGTTATTTAAACCTTGAACCCGATGGATTCGGTCATTCGTCGGCACCCGCCGTGGGACGCCTTGAATAATACCGCCGTCTCAAGCGGGAGCATTCCGGTAGGGGCGACATGGATCTAGCTTCCTTACCAATTTCTTTGATGGCGATACCGAGGTATCGATCGGGACATTGCTTTCGACGAAGCGAGAAAAGCCGGAGAAAGTGGATATCTTTGTCAAGCGATCGGAACAAGGCAATGAGCTGTCGGGATCAATATGAAGAGTTCATCCTCAAACTGCCGCAGTAACTTATCGATAGATGTGCTTGAAGCAATGGATGCAGCACCATCGATAGCGTGGAAGAACTGAAAGGTTCGTGGAGAAGCAAAGGTTCCTCAAAAGGAAAAAAGCGAAGAGGTCAGGCAACGGAAGCTCGAAGCGTAACTTTGTCCAGCGGCAAAGGAAAGAGCAAGCCAAGGCGGTTCGCGAACAAGCGTTCAACTCAACCCGGCAATGTAGGCGGTCAAAAATCCTCTGGCGAGGTCACGAGCACCTAGTTATTAAAGCTTCAAAGCGAGGCTTCATTTGGTAGGCGGTGGACCATATAAACTTCAAAACAAGACTTCGTTCAAAAGAGGCTCGGCCTATCTGAGGTTAGCCGCGAGAGTTCAATGTCGTAGCGAGGCTCACCACAGCGAAGCTCAAGGTCATATGATGAGATCGCCCACAACACTTAATTTTGAGGCTGCGCCTACAATATCAAAGTTTGGCGAGGCTGCGCTACAATATCAAAGTTTGGCGAGGCTGCGCCCACAACATCAAAGTTTGGCGAAGTTCTCCATTGGGGCGAGGTCGCCAAGCGTGAAACTCTCTTGTCGGGCGAGGTTCGCTCAAATAGCAGCTCTCCCTTGAGGCGAAGTTCGCCTACAGCAGTGAACCTCGTCATTCAAATGAGGTTGGCGTCAGCGGTGAACCTAGCCATTCAACGAGGTTGGCGTAGCCGGTGAACCTGCGCCATTCAGCCGAGGTTAGCCTCGGTGAACCTGCGCCATTCAACAGGTTCGCGTGCAGCGGTGAACCTGCGCCATTCAACAAGGTTAAGCCCTACGGTGAACCTCGACATTTTAACCAGGTTCGCCTACGGTGGTGAGCCTCGACATTCAGCGAGATTCGTCAGCGCAGCAAAGCCAGCGACCAAAGGCCACGAAGGCCACGACGGCCACGTGGATCGGTTATACCACGACCCGACAATTAACCACGTTCCCACGATTATAGCACACCAGTTGTGTGCTTAATTGTTATAAATAGTCCTGGACGACTATGGGAAAGGGGACTTTTGAACTTTTGGGGAAAACCCAGCACTTGCGCGCAAAAGAGATTGAGTTCCTCATCAATCATCAACAACTTTGTGCTGATCGTCAACGGAAAGCGGATCTCTACGTGAGCATTGAGTGAAGCCTTCTTTCACCACCAAGAACCCATATAAAAGAGAAGTCAAATCAATCTTCTCTTCCTCTGTAATCGAGAGAGTGTGATTGTAATCTTTTTCTCAAAGTCAATCAAACAAAACTTTTTCGACTCTACAAGCAACAGCAGCAGCAGCAGCAACAGCGGGCGCCGCAACAGGCACAATCAACGTGGCAACCTGGGCCACAAAAACAGAAGACCTTAGAGCCGAGATTCCCGAAGTCCTATTCCTTTAGGGACGACGAGATTCCCGGTCTCTTCAAATATCTTGTGGAAAATAACAAGATCAAGCTCCCTCCGATTCAGAATCAAGAGGAGGCAATGAAGACGAATGACCCAAGATACTGTGCGTACCATAGGGCAGTTCATCACCCCACTAAATCCTGTTTCAGCCTTAAGGACAAAATCCAGGCTTTAATTGATGTAGGGGTCATCACTATGAAGCCGTCAAAGAAAGAAGGTCGGGCGAATCACGGTGTCCATAAGCCGGTCGGTGCGTTGACATGGTTTGAACGAACCCGTGGTCAAAGTCGCGGTGAAGGCGGTAAATGGCGACCCACAAACAAGAGAAAAGGACTTGTATGTTATACTGCCGAATGGAAGTCTTGTGGGTCCACCCGAACCTACTTGAAGATGAGCAATGGGTAGCCTCTTCTTCGTTGAAGAAAAAGCGGCGAAGGAAAGGCATGCCATGCTACTTCGCATTCACGGAGGAGGCGATGAAGCAGTGGTGACATTCCATTTGTCAGAAGGAACAAGAAGCCACGCCACGAGGAGTGGACCGCAGTACAAGTACAAGTACCGAAGTCCCGGCCCTAATGCGAAGGCTCTCGAGTGGGGGTACCAACAAATCCCCTCGCCATGCAGAGCATAGCGGCGGTGGGCGCCAAGAAGCTACTGACAAAGCAGCCGCCAGTTCAGCTCGGCGGTCTCGATCGGTCGCCCGATGGAAGAGATAAACCGGGAACTTGACTCTCCATACGCTTCGGCGTCATGGCCCAATTAGCCAATATCCCAAGGATCACTCTCTATGAGTTCTTTGCGCTTATCAAAGAGGCGAGAAGCTCTTCAAGAAGCCCTCGCCGATTCGAAGTCTTCCTCACGAGATTAGGCGAGTCGGAGAAGAGTCGGCAATCAACACTGCGACTAAACCTCCCCACGCATCACTTTTACAAAGGAGGATATCACGGAGGAGAATTCCAAACGATAGGCGCTATACTTCACCGGTATATTGGCTCTAGTGAAGTTAATCGGATCAAGTCGATCCGGGTTCGCCTGTGAGCATCATGCCCTGCGCCTCATGTATCATCTTGGAATTCCTGATGGCGTCAGCGAGCACAATGATTTATGGATTTAACACGGTGCCGGCCTGGTAAGATCGGATAAAGTGCCAAATGGGGGACTTAAAGTCGAAGTCACTGCTATGTGATTGTGAGACTTCCTATAACTTATTGTTGGAGTGACCTTGGATCCACAATAGCGTTATAGTCCGTCTACTCTTCATCGATGTCTCAAATATGTGAACACGAATAATGAGTCAAGGCGGTGGTGTGGACAAACAACGTTTAAGGGGATGGAGAATTATTTCGATTCTCTCCTCTACGGTAATGAGTCGAAAGTGAATCATCGGCCCAAAGTGCAGACGGCGGTGAAGAAACGTCACAGAAACCGGGCTTGGCTATAGTGGAGGTTTTGTTTTAAATGACATTGTACCCTTGTAATCAATCTTGGCGATGAAGAATGCGTCGGATGAACTAATTGGTAAATGCCGATGAATCAATAAATGGCGATTTAGAGTACCCTTTATCTTTGAATGATGTGATGGCGGGTTTATACAACAATCGAGTTTTACTTACCAACTTCGGTCATCTTGCTTTACACAAAAGATTCGAGAGACTCTTTTGGGACAACACTCGTCATCCGCGAAGATGAGTAGTGAAAAGACTTGGTTTCACGGTAAAGGAGATGCAGTTCAGTAGAATCATTTCTTAGAAAGCGGCGAAGATGACAATGGACCTATCCTCCACACATTAGGATATAGCCCGAAACAGGGCATCATGAAGATGGGGGTATGACTTGACACGAGGGAAGGTCTATGTTTGGACGAGGCCCTCGAACCCCTCCTAAGCGGCATATGTCCCAAGAGGAAAGTGGGATAATTACTATGCATTTAGAAGGGGATTGGGATACGAATCCTCCGAAGATGAATGCTGCGTGGTGATTGATAATAATCCACCGGTGAGGCGGACATTAATGCGACTCTTGACTTGGGATACGACCTGGCGGAGCTTTCAAGGCTTTAATGTCAAATATGGCAGTTGATCACCTTTCTTTGAGAGTGATGAAGATATACCAGCGTGGGAAGACCCATGGATCCATCAACTCCAAGAGCGGTTTGGGGATAGGTTCGAACAAAGAACCCCCACTAAGGCGAGTAGTCGAGTTAATATGGGTGATGAAGAGCATCCTAAGCTCATTAACATCACAATACGCTCCCCTCGGAAGAAAGGAAGAGTTGATTGCCCTAATCGGGGAGTATATCGATGTATTCACGGAGTTACGAGGACGCAGGTTCGACCCTAATGTGGCAACACATGCGCCTCAACATCAAAGGCGGATGTCGGGCTGTCAAGCAACGGCAAAGGCGGTTTGATCCACAAATATTAGAGGCAATTGTTGTGAAGTGAAGAAACTCATAGAATCGGGATTCATCGGGGTTCAACATCGGGATTGGGTGGCGAATATAGTCGGTCATGAAAGAATGGGTGATTAGGATGCACGTAGCCGACTCTGAGAGACCTCAGCGGCTTGCGAAGATGACTTTCCTCTTCAATCAGCGATGTCATAGTTGACAACACGTGTGGATTTGAAAGAATGTCCTTTATGGATGGCTTTTCGGGTATAATCAAATCAAGATGCACCCGATGGCCTTGAGCCACACGTTGAGCGCCCATCGGCATATATTGCTACGCGGTCATGCCGTTGGCCTCAAAAATGCTGCGCAACATACCGGCGAGCAATGGCGGAGATTTTCGAGGATCATCTTGGAAAAGCGGTCGAATGCTACGTCGGCGATTTGGTGCGTGAAAACGTGACAAAGGAGATCACATCAAAGATCTTAGAGCGGTATTGAGCTCATGCGAACTCATCAACTAAAGATGAATCTGCCAATCCTTCCTTGGGATGTCGGTGGAAAGTTTCGGCCGTCGTCACCGACAAAGGAATCCATGTTGATCGACAAAGTGAAGGCGATTCAAAATTGCAACCTCGAAATCTAAGAGAACTTCGGGGGTTACAAGGGAGATTGGCATACATCCGGCGGTTCATATCGAACCTATGCGGGAAGTGCCAACCGTTCTCTAAGTTGAACAAGAAGGCGTGTCATTTATTTGGGATGGCGCGCGAGAAAACGTTGAAGATCAAATCGTATCTCGCTAAACCTCTGTTCTTGTTGCCGCTGATGGAAAACCGTTTTTAATCACGTCAAGACAGCGGATCACTCGTTAAAGCGCTTTACTCGCGCAAGACGGCAGCGGTCCGGGCGGATGTATTACGGCCAGAACATTAGTGGCGAGTCTCGATACCCGATAATGCGGCGGTGCCTTGCATTGGTGTTAGCGATTGAAGATCACGACACTACTTAGTCGGACAAGCGATTTATGTTATCTCGCGTAAATCGGTCGAATATTATATTGACCAGCCTCAATGAGTTGGCGTTTGGCGAAATAGGCCTTACTCTTGTCCCGATATGACTTGTATTTCAAACATGAAGTCGATCAAAGGACAAGCGATTTGTGATCTCTTGGTACCCGACGGAATAGCGGATGCGGTTGAGCTATATGATGATCTTCGGATGAAGTCAAAGTTAACTACATGCTGCATATGTACTTTGTGAGCTTCGAGCTACCAGCGTGGCAAGTGCCCGGATGTTCTAAGATTTCAGTCGGGGTTGTCATAGTTTCCAGGAATCATGTCATGCCGTGCTTATTCACTCGAACCTTGCTCTATGCGTAGCTGAATGTCGCTACTTATTGGACTTAGTTCGCCAAGGTGGGGATGAATATCTGAAGCGTCTGGCGATCGCAATTGATAGTTAAGCGGTTAGTGGCGACTACGAAGTCGAGAATCGGATCTAATCTATCATCGGATAAGCGTTGAAATGGCGGACTCATTGAAGAGTTTTTCATCGAATATATCCGCGCCTCAAAAGCGCTTATCGCGGATGCTGCTGGCGTTAGGCGTATGCGTTAGCACAACCTTAGAGACGAACAACTAGTTACGGTCGGGACTCACGCCATTTTACACGATGAGGCACAAAAGATAAAGGGTAGTTACGAAAGTACATGCAACCCAAACCAAGTTGGAGCCGAGAGTTGGCTTTCCTATCATCAACTGTCTTACATGGCATTACGCGGCGTGAGGAGAGTCAATCGGTGAATCAAGATTCTTTATGACACTCAAACCCGGGCGTTATATAAATTAGAAGTGCGATGGTCTTTGCTCGATGCCTCTCAAGCGAAGAGGCAAGAGGTCGCCGGGAAGCACGAAGGTGAATGTGGTGCACACCGGCACAGTCCCAAGCTCTATGATGTCGAATGGGAGAATGGGCTGCCGGCAACATGATTAATGGCGGTCGATGCGCTGGAAATGCCAGCGTGTCAAATTCCGCTTGTATATGCATCGACCTCTGGCGGTTGCATCCCGACATCTTGGCCATTGAGACATGGGGAATGGGCGTTGTAGGTCCCATTTTCCTCCGTCGGTCAAAGGCGTCGCTTTATTCTAGCGATCACCGATGCTTCTCCAAGTGGTGACGATCCCGCTAAAGGAAGTAAAGAGCGATGCAGTCATTAAATTTATCAAACACCATGTCATCTATCGACATGGTGTCCCAAACGGATCGTGCATGACGGTCCCGGTTCACCGCAATTCCTTCATCGGGTTTTCGCGAGAAATTCAAGATACAAGGCGTCTCGTGTTGACCTATAATCCATTACAAATGGATTAGCGAGGCATTCAACAAGACAATCATCAAAATTAAGTGAAGCTTGTGAAGAGTAACAAAGCTGGGATGGATAAACTTCGGAGAAGCACTCTGGCGTGCTCGCTACGGTATGCATACGCCAACTAGAGACCCGTACTCCACGGTTTCACGGGTGCAGCGATTCTCCGTTGGAGATCGAGATCCGTCCGCCGCGTCGCCCTCGCCATGAGGAGATGGCGTGAATCAAGAAGCGTCTCGAGAATTCCGAGATGTTAGATGAGAAGCGCTGGAGGCTCAACAATGCATTGAGTTCTACCAAGCTAGGATGTGAGGGCTTTCAACAAGAAAGTTGAAGAGGAACCTTTAGAAGGAGATTTGGTCCTCATTTGCTTTCGGCGTAGATAATCCTCACTTCCAAGAAGAAAGTAAATTCAAACCTAAATGGGAGGTCCGTTTGTAATAGCGGTCTACTCTAATGGTGCATACCTTAATTACCTAAATGGCGTAGGCAATTAATCTTAGATAAATGGGAAGTTCACGAAGAAATACTACCTTAGTATCTTGGGGATAATCCGTTCAACGGGAAGTTCCTCGTGGGATATGTTACCCACTTTCCTCGAGGATAACCCTCGATCATAATTTCCCTCACCTACCAAATTCCTTGGCGGTGGGCCTACAAATTTTACGGTACATTACTAAAATCTCCTCTTGATTCTTTCTGAACAAAGAGGCCCACTAAAATCCCTTTAGTAGGAGATAGAATATAAAATTCTTCCTCTCAGCGTAAGATCCCTTCGTGGTTAGCGGAAGGGTTACATCCATCCTTTTCGGTGGCGCCCGTGAAGGTAACGGAACTTTCATCTTAGGTAGCGCCCATGAAGGTATCGTAGGGATTTCAGAGACGGGTTGTCAGGTGAAGGTCGCTGAGTCTTTTGGTTCTCGGTGGAGATCCACTCTTAGTTCCATCTTCATCCTAGGTAGCCATTGAAGGTATCTTGTGGGATTTTCGGACCGAGGTTGTCCGTGAAGGTCACACGAGTCTCCGGTTCTCGGTGGAGATCCACTCTTAGTTCCATCTTCATCTAGGTAGCGCCGGTGAAGGTATCTTGTAGGGATTTTCGAACCAGGTTGTCCGTGAAGGTCACGAGTCTCTTCGGTTCTCAGTGGAGATCCACTCTTAGTTCCATCTTCATCTAGGTAGCCCGTGAAGGTATCGTCGGGATTTTGAGACCCGGGTTGTCCGGTGAAGGTCACGAGTCTCTTCGGTTCTCAGGTGGAGATCCCACTCTTAGTTCCATCTTCATCCTAGGTAGCGTGAAGGTATCTTGTGGGATTTTGAACCAGTTAGTCCGGAAGGTCACGAGTCTTTTGATTCCTCACGACAAGAATCTGTTTGTTATCCTCATCAGGAAATAGAACACATTCTTCCTTTCCACCTCAATCAATCTTCCTCGGTTGAGTCATTCTCCGGTCAAAGAGACACCGAGGTTCATCTTGGGGCATTTTATCCAAAGCCTAAGAGGGATAAAGCCAGCCTCACCGCAGCGTTCTTGGGTTTTAGTCTTTCTCCGATTGAAGAAGACACGAGTTGATTACGGGGCATTTTATCCAGCCTAAGAAGGGATAAACCCGGCGCCTCTGCAGCGTTCTTGGTTTAGTCTTTCTCAGATGGAAGAAGAGAGAGTTGATCAGGGGCATTTTATCGAAGCCTAAGAAGGGATAAAGCCCAGCGCCTCTGCCGTTGCGGTTTAGTCTTTCTCCGATTGAAGAAGACACGAGTTGGATTACGGGGCATTTTATCCGAAGCCTAAGAAGGGATAAAGCGGCGCCACCATGCAGCGTTCGCGGTTTAGTCTTTCTCCGATTGAAGAAGACACGAGTTGATTAAGGGGTATTTCATCCGAAGCCTAAGAAGGGATGAGTCCGGTGTAACTGCGTTAGGGTTAGTCTTCCCGTGAAAAAAAAGCGAAGCCCTCGTATTCAACATCGTAGCATTAAATGCGAGAGTTTCATTCTTTTAGCACAGCGTTGTGGTAAAACGGTTTAGATAATCTACATGCTAGCCCAACTCAAGCGGTAGTTGGTAAAGGCTCATCAAACCCGTTGGTGGGGGTTGGCGATAACCTAAAGTCAGCGCTACCGCACGGCGTTAGGTTTAGTCTTTCTCGATTGAAGAAGACACGAGTTCGATTCACGGGGCATTTTATCCGAAGCCTAAGAAGGGATAAAGTAGCGCCTCCTGCAGCGTTGGTTTAGTCTTTAGATTGAAGAAGACACGAGTTCGATCAGGATATTTAGATCCGAAGCCTAGAAGGGGCGAGTCTACGTGTAACTGCAGCGTTCTTGGGTGGTCTCTTGCGCGTAAAGAGTCTGAAGCCTATGTATTGATATCATAGCAACAAGTCTAGAAGAGTTTCATTCTTTTAGCACAACGTCCGTCGGAGCGGATCACGATGATCCGCGCTAGCGACTCAGCGGTGGTTGGTAAAGGCTAATCAAACCCGTTGAGGCTGGGGTTATTAATAACCCTAAAGTCAACGCCTCACACGCGCTTCGGTTTAGTCTTTCTCCGATTGAAGAAGACACCGAGTTCGATTCGGGGCATTTTATCCCGGCCTAAGAAGGGATAAAGCCAACGCCTCACACGCTACGGTTTAGTCTTTTCCGATTGAAGAAGACACCGAGTTCGACTGATATTTCATTCCGAAGCCTAAGAAGGGATAGTCCACGTAACACGCGCTGCTGGTCTCTTTGCCCGTAAAAGAGTAATGGCCTATGTATTCATATCATAGCAACAAGTCTAGAAGAGTTTCATTCTTTTAGCACAACGCCACGCGCGGAACGGATCCCGATGATCCGCACGCCAGCCCAACTCAAACGGTGGTTGGTAAAGGCTAATCAAACCCGTTGATGGTCGAGGGTTTGCCAAAATCCTATAAGTATTATGGTTAATTATTTCTGGACGGTAAAAGAATCATAATAAACAATAAAGGGATGGATCTTATTCATTTTGAAGCAAATATGGAAGGAGCTACAAGCTGTTTAAACATCAAGTCTATGACAAAGGATTTGTTGTTGAGACACTTCACCATTGTAAGCCTGGTGGAGTTCTTCACCAACTTCGGCTCTGAAGGACTCCTCATCGGTGTTGGTGTCTTCGTGGTTGCCTCCTCGAGCTCGGCCGGTTTACGCCCGGCAGATCAAGCTCCCTAGGCTAGCGGTGAGGGCTTCTTCCTTGTTGGCCTTGGCCGACTCAAGCCATCTATCTTCCTCGGCATGGAGCTCTCCCAGGATTATTATCCTCTCCGCCGCCACAATATCGGTCGGATGTGGCTTAGAAGAATATGTCGGCAACAACAGCTCCAAGGCGATCAGCGGTCTCTGCATCTGGACTTCAAGCCCGGTAAAACGAGCATCGGCGCCATGCCTCTAACTAGCGGTATGGCAGCTACATATGAAAGCCCATTCACCAGCAGCTCTTCTGCGGTCTGGAGTTTTCCTCGGATGGGCGAGGTCATCAACAATGGTGAAGCCATTTTGGGATAACCATATCATATCAAGGCCATCAGGGGATCAGCGTGCTGAGCCGATGAAGAAAGCCCGCAGTGAAGGACCTTTTCGATCCAGGTGTTCATCGGAGAAAGAATGGCGTACTTCAAGCGGATAATAAGATGGGATGGATCTTCATCGGCATCAGCGCTCGCCCGGATCATGGAGTCGAGATGTAGGCTCTGCCTGAGAAGAAAAAGGACTTTAGGATTTTTAGTAAAAAATGAAGCTTATTTGGCTAAAAGACCCTTACCCGTCTCCTGGTGTAGCTTGAGGCTAGCGAGTCTACGGTATCTATCATTTGGGATCTTGTCAGCGGCTGAGCCCTCGGTGTGCTCATCTATCTCAGCGATTGTTGTGGTAGCGGTTGGCGGCGGAAAAGAGAATTACTGCTACACAAGTGGAATGTGACCTCTTTTAATTATAGTGGTATTAGCCAAGCGGTTGATCCTATAATTAATCGAAGAAAATTCATACCTTCTTGAGGGGCGGTAGCCGGGTAAAACTTCACGAGGGTACCCCGTCCACAGTGACCAGCGTAGCGGGTCATCCATGGAAGTGTTGCCATATAGCCAGATTCACGAAATCTTCCATGGAAATTCGAAAAAGAAGGCATTAGGAAGGCAAATGCAATTAAATCGAACAATAGGTAAAGGCTTACACTCCCTACGATTGGGGTTAGCTTGCCTAGTCTCGGCTTGTGCATTTGTCTCACGCAATCCTCTAAAGAACAAAAAGCAAAGAGGCAATTGGTGGGGGTACAAATCCGGAGTCATTCCATTCTCGCATGCGCCACCCGAAGAATTATCGATGTTAGATGTACTGGGTCCGCCGGATCGGAGTCCTACATCGGCCTCCTCGCCATAGCTCCATACATTTGTTGAGTAAAACTTGGCTCCGACATGAAAACGGCAGGCTGTGAAATTGTGGGAGGAAAATCAAAGCGAGGATCATAATCCTAAAACCCCTGCATGCAAATAAAAAAAATGGAGTCTCAAAAGTTGAAAATTTCGAGGTTACACATGGCGAATGTTACCTCAGGTAAGCTGGTTGGATCGTTCTTGGTCAAGTCTATATCAAGGGACCGAGGATTCCGCGATTCTTATGGGCTAACCTCGTTTAACCCCTTGAGAGGGTTGAAATTCTTCTTCTTCACTGCTTTTCGAAAATTCGGTTGAATGAAATCCAATAGAGAGGATTAGAAAGCGAAGGGGAAAGAGAGTCTGAGGTTCGACATCTTGGTCCTCTTCTAAAGTCCCAACACGAGTCGTGGAATTCCCCTCACGTTCAGTTGGTGGATGAGATTGCGCTTCCTCTGAACTTGGCGGCATCTGGAGATGTCAAGTGTCATTTCAGCGATCACCGACCATCAGTCGAGATAGCCCTCACGAGGGGCCTTTCGTTAGCTACTAATAGCCAACTACAATGAAGGAATCGACTCAGGCCCGGCCAGTCGAGCTTCGGAGGCCCGAATCTGCAGCAGTACATCCCATGGCGCTCCACAACCATGCTCGAAGGCGATAATCACATTTTAATGACATTTTAATAACCTCATTATCTATTTTATATCAATAAATATGTTACTAATAATATGTTTTATCTTATTTTGCAGAATAATGGAGTATTAATGAATAAAAGCTCAAATGACTCAAATTCTCACGAATTTCTACCAATTTTGAAGCCCAAATCGAAGACAAACGAGGCCCAAGATACCAGGGAATCGAAGAATTACGAAAATATCAAGAAAAGACAAAATCCGTTGGAAACCAATGGGTTGACCAACGGTTGGCAATACGTTGGCGAACGGTTGGCTAACCGATCGACCAACGATTGGTCTTGCGAGTCAATTAAGAAAGATTTCTCTTTCTTTGGCCAAGTTTGATCCATGGTTCACATCAACTCCGTTGGGGTATAAATAGGGTAGTATCGAGAGGTTTAGAGGTGTGAAATATTTTGTAAAACTCCTTTTGGAGAAAGGGTTGCTCTTGTTTTAGAGTACCTTTCATTGTAATAATTTTCCTCAATAAATAAATATTTTAAGCCTTCAATCCCATCTTCTTCTTCTTGTTCAAGGACCAAAGGAGGATGAGTTGATGATGATGAGTTGAGGTTTCTCTTTATTTCTCTTTATTATTTCTTTTTCTTTCTTGTTATTTATTTGCTTTGTAGTTTAGATTTAATAGCTTTTGTAGTTTAGATTTAATTGTTTTGTAGTTAGATTAGTTTAGAATTTTTCTTTTCTTTTTATTTTCTTTCTTTTTCTATTTGTTTGAATTTCCCAAGATGTTGAACTAAACTCTTGTGGGGATCTAGGTTGCATGAAACTAGTCTAATCTCTTTTGTGTTTATGAATCATCTCTCTTATGCTTAAAAGATCATGTTTAGGTTAATCAACTAGAGAACTAATCGATAGAAGAAGAATTTGATAGTTTATGCTTTCCTTAAGTGGTTTGATAGGCTATGCTTATGAATTCTAGGATTATTATCTTGTTATTACTCTCTTCATGAGTTTGAATTTCAATTAGGTGATAATTTGATAAGTTATGCTTTCCTTAAGTGGTTTGATATCTTATGCTTAATAAATCTAATTTGAGATGTGGTAAAAGAAATTTTTAGTAGATTATAATTTGAGTTAGCTAGTGGATTCAATTCTAGATTCCTTCATCTCTCTTATTGAAATCTCGTCTTTTTAATTGTGATTCCTTTCACACACAATCCACTCTCTCATCACTTCATCATATTTTCATATTATCTTGAATAAAACCCTAATTGTCGCATAATTTGAGAACCGAGCTTGAATCAAACACTTCCTATTTCCGTTCCTCGTGGGATCGACAATCTTAAATACTATAACTTGACAATGGTTGTGCACTTGCGACTATAAAAGGTAAACACTTTCGTTTTGCCCATCAAGTTTTGGCCTGTTCTTAGAAAGACGGTGTTAAGTAGGAATTTTTTAGTTCTTCAACTTGTGTGTTTATCTATTGTGAATGACAAAAGGAGCTTGAAGGCAAGGAGTTGAAGATTCGAGATTGAAGGTTGCCTCCAACGAGGCTTTGCATTGCTTTTGCGGTAACTCTTCTCTCTAGTATTTTTAATTCCACCCTATAGGTAGTTCATCACATTAGAGACAATTAGGTTAATATAAAAGGACTTTCTTTCTTCGCGACCATAATTAAAAATATATATATATTTTCTTTCTCATCCTTTTTAGTTGCTTTTTTAATTTCTAGAACATTGCATATAATAGTAGGAATTCACCAAAGTGATTTGAGCATTTTGAATTGACACTCACTTGAAAATATTTTTAAGGGCAAAACCCATTAATCAAGATAAGGTGAGGGATTTCATCACCCTTTCCTTCGCCAAAAATCTGATTCCTCACTATACAAACCCAAGCCTCCTAAAAAGAATTAGGCGTTGGCCCTAAGGATTCGAGCTCAATAAGGAACAAGAAATTCTTGAGTGAACTGGTCTAAGTTTATTTGGATTAATTGGTGTCTAAGGCAAGGTTTGGGGTTGCGTAAAGGCCACACAAGGCAGGTACTTAATTGATCTTTGATCTCCCTCTAGTACTATCCTTACGGCTAATTACCCACGTAAAGCTGGATTTTTTTCACTTGGGAGTTTTGGTTAGGGCTGGTCTAGGCTGAGTTTAGGCTTAACCCTAGAGTTAGGGTGATTGAAAAGTGATTGCCTTGATTTGTTAATTTTTCTTTTCTTCTTCCCTCTTCTTCTCTTTTCACCATCTCACTAACTTTTCATTTTTTAATTAAAAAAAAATCCCTTGATTTTGGTTCATGCAAACTTGGGTTAGGGATAATACCAATCGTTTAGTTAGCTCTGATTCAACTTCTCAACCAAACGAAATGGCCAATCCTCCGTTCTTCAAGATATCTGCTACCCAACTAGGAATGCTATCCCTTCATGCATTAAGCTTCCGAAGCAAATGGAACTAATTCGAACTCGACCACATTTCATCAACATGCTTCCAAAATTCTTAGGAGCAATGAAGACATATATTTTCATCTCTGAATTTGTAGAAGTCGCCTCATGATTAAAATGAAAGACCTAAGGATGCAATTAAGCTTGATTTATTCCTTCACTCTTAAGGACAAAGCAAAAAATGGCATGCACTTACCCACGATTCGATTTCAACTTGGGATGATTTTGTAAAAGTTTTTCTAAAAAATTCTTCCCAATTCACAAAACGGTCAAGCTCGAAGCGACATTCAAAATTTTAGGATTGTCGGGTGAGCCATTCAAGTATTTCGATAGGTTTAAGGATCTCCTCATCCAATGTCCTCACCATGGTGCGGAAAAATGGCGATTGTGCCAAATCATTTCTGAAGG
Source organism: Asparagus setaceus (assembly GCA_012295165.1). Classification (NCBI taxonomy): domain Eukaryota; kingdom Viridiplantae; phylum Streptophyta; class Magnoliopsida; order Asparagales; family Asparagaceae; genus Asparagus; species Asparagus setaceus. The sequence goes on from WHSE01000266.1 coordinate 19,186, forward strand.
ATTGGATTATCCCAAAAACTTCCTTAGAGTCTATGTGTCAGGGGATTTTATGAAGAAAAATCCGGAGAAGCGTGGGATTTCTTAGAGAGTCGTCGAGAAAAACCATGCAATGGGAACCTTTGATGACTAGGGTGCATCGGTTCCTCAAGCCCAATCTAGTGGTCCTTCCTTAGGAGCGAATATAGCCGTGAAGCAAAGATGGCGGCGATCATGCGTAGGCTAGAAGCTCTCGAAATCAAAGAACGGCTCTGCTCAAGTCAATCAAATCTACGCCTCGAGGTTGTCACAATTGTCGGTCCATCTCATGTTGCCGATGAATGCCCTCTTTTAGGATCCGATCGGCCACTAGGTCAGGTTAGCATTCCGGCCTCCTAGGAATGATCCTTTTGCCCCAACCTACAATCGGTTGGCGGAATCATCCCAACTGCGTGGAATCAAGGAAGTTACCCGAAATCAAAGCGTCAATCCCACCTCAAACTAACAAATTCCTAGGAAACACGATTCCGTTCAATCCACCAAACAATTTCCATCACTCAAATCTACCTTTTTGAATTTCCCTCCTCATCAACCACGAATCTTTCTAACCCGGATGCAGGCGTCTTGGTGTCATAGAAAAGGGTTTAGAAGCCATGATCAAAACCACCACCAACTTTGTGACTCAATCATCCAACACTCTAAATTCCTTCATGCAAACAACCAACCAGCGATCAACTCGAACACTCAAGCCATCGCCGGGATAGAAACCCAACTAGGGCAACTAGCAAGCGTAGTAGTGAAAGAAAGGAACATTTCGAGTCAACGTGTGTCCAAGGAACTTCGGGGTCAACTTTTCACGATCAAGTGAATGCAATCCATTCTACAATCGGGTAACGGGTTAATAATCAAGTCCTTGAGCGAGAGAATTATGTTGAATACATGCATCTTGATGCCAACATTTGAAGAACCCTTTGTTAATGAACCTAGGTTGTAGAAAATAGAAAACAACAAGATTTCATTTTTGATGAAATTTTTGTTAATAATGAATCTAAGTTCAAAAAGCATACAACCATTAATACCTACCTTCCATTCTTTGCACACATCACTAAAACCACGAAATTTTTGGAATTTAAGCACATCAGTAATTATATCATTTTGAAATTCTTTAAATTTCGGGGTAGAATTTTCGACAATAAGGTAGGAGTTAATGTAGAATGTGAGCTTCTCATGTTTCATCTTTTATTCTACATTTTGTTTTTGTCCCACAATAATAATAAAAGAATTTATTCTTCTCTCATGTGAGAGTTTCTTGTTCTTTAAAATAAAAAAACTTGTAAATCATTGCATATCTGAAAAAAAAACACAACAACAATTGGTTTCGTCTCCCCCTCGTACACAGGTAAATGCAGTTTTCAATTTTTTTTCCGGTGTTCCAGGTCATCCGAACATCTGTAAGTGCTTCCACTCTTCTCCATATTACTTTCTGCATTTACATTGAGGACAATGCAAATTTTAGGTGTGGGGGTGGGACTTAGTCAAATTTCTCGTATTTTAGTCATTTTTATTTTTTTATTTTTCATTTTCTTTTCATTTTTCATTTTCTTTTTCTTTAAAAAAAAAATTGTCACTTGCCAACTTAATAGAGTTGATTAATAGTCTTCTAATCCTGAGTTAGTTATACACTCAAGTTTACCTTTTATGATAATTTTAAATAAATTCCGAAGAATGATTTTCAAAGTGGTATACTTTACTAAAGTTTAACTTGGATGTTTAATGAGTGATGAAATTTTTGCGTGCTTAACTTAGAGTTGAAAATGATTCTTTAAGTTGCATTAATCCAAATATTTTTCAAGACATATATACATATACACATATATATATTATACTAACTTAACAAAAGAGTCTGAAAAATGGGCACCAAATAAATTTCTCTTAAAATCATCGGTAGTTCTTTGTTACTAAGCCTAAGTTGGTGAGTAATTAAGCCCGAGGAGTATTTTTATGCTTAATGACCTAAGCCCAATTGGGTTGGGATTCATTATTAAAACTCGCTAAATGGTCACTTAGAGCTAGATTAAAAGAACAAGACTACCAAGAAAAAAAAAACTAACCATGTTTTTATATATATGGAAATAATGGTATATGTTCTTGATTTTTCAAAATGGGTTAAGAGACTTGAACATTGTTTGAAACAAAGAGTTAGCATGTTTTCTTCAAAACTTTTGAATTAAATCTTTGAGAAAAACTTGGTTTTGTATCACTACAATGGAAGGATTTTCTTAAGAAGTTTACTTTGAAATCATGATAAAAACGCTTTCTTGAGTATTAACCGACTTGTGGAATCTTTGAATTATTCAATTAGCTTCTTTAAATTGGTAAGTTGACTGAATTTTGTGGGTATATTCATGCGAAACCCTCACGAGACTACAACTCGTCCACTAGGGTAACCTAGGGGTTTAAAGGCTTGTTGTAGCGCTTAAATACAACCGCGATTCCGCGAAAGTGAGTTAGGATTTTTCTTTCTTTCTTTTCATTTTTCTTCCTTGCTAGAGGACTAGCAAAAGTTTAGGTGTGGGGGTATTTGATAATCACATTTTAATGACATTTTAATAACCTCATTATCTATTTTATATCAATAAATATGTTACTAATAATATGTTTTATCTTATTTTGCGAATAATGGAGTATTAATGAATAAAAGCTCAAATGACTCAAATTCTCCAATTTCTACCAATTTTGAAGCCCAAATCAAGACAAACGAAGGCCCAAGATACCAGGGAATCCAAGAAGAATTCGTAAAAATATCAAGAAAAGACAAAACTGTTGGAAACTAATCGGTTGACCAACCTTGGCCAACCGGTTATAACCGATCGGCCAACCGATTGGTGCGCAGCAGATTCAATTAAGGAAAGATTTCTCTTCCTTTTGGCCAAGTTTGATCCATGGTTCACATCAACCCTGGGTATAAATAGGTAGTATCTCGAGGGTTTAGAGGTGTGAAATATTTTGTAAAACTCCTTTTGGAGAGAAAGGGTTGCTCTTGTTTTAGAGTACCTTTCATTGTAATAATTTTTCCTCAATAAATAAATATTTTCGCCTTCAATCCCATCTTCTTCTTCTTGTTCAAGGACCAAAAGGAGGATGAGTTGATGATGATGAGTTGCGTTTCTCTTTATTTCTCTTTATTATTTCTTTTTCTTTCTTGTTATTTATTTGCTTTGTAGTTTAGATTTAATAGCTTTGTAGTTTAGATTTAATTGTTTTGTAGTTAGATTAGTTTAGAATTTTTCTTTTCTTTTTATTTTCTTTTTCTATTTGTTTGAATTTCCCAAGATGTTGAACTAAACTCTTGTAGGGATCTAGGTTGCATGAAACTAGTCTAATCTCTTTTGTGTTTATGAATCATCTCTCTTATGCTTAAAAGATCATGTTTAGGTTAATCAACTAGAGAACTAATCGATAGAAGAAGAATTTGATAGTTTATGCTTTCCTTAAGTGGTTTGATAGGCTATGCTTATGAATTCTAGGATTATTATCTTGTTATTACTCTCTTCATGAGTTTGAATTTCAATTAGGTGATAATTTGATAAGTTATGCTTTCCTTAAGTGGTTTGATATCTTATGCTTAATAAATCTAATTTGAGATGTGGTAAAAGAGAATTTTTCAGAGATTATAATTTGAGTTAGCTAGTGGATTCAATTCTAGATTCCTTCATCTCTTATTGAAATCTCGCCTTTTAATTGTGATTCCTTTCACACAATCCAAATCTACTCTCATCACTTCATCATATTTTCATATTATCTTGAATAAAACCCTAATTGTCACGCATAATTTGAGAACCGAGCTTGAATCAAACACTTCCTATTTCCGCTCCTCGGATCGACAATCTTAAATACTATAACTTGACAATGGTTGTGCACTTGCGACTATAAAAGGTAAACACTCGCTTTTGCCCATCAAAGGCCATCCACAAGTCCACCTCGAAGTTGAGTCGTTCTGCCGGTTCCCAACATAAAGTTGGTCGTGAACTAACCGAAAGCAAAACGACAGGGAAAATAAGGCTCAATGAAGCATTCCTCCTTCACTGAAAGTGAGATACCGCCTCGATATTCACTAGCCGCTTGAAATGCCAATGTCAAGTGAAGTCTCATTGTGTCTTCGCACCTCCTCGTCGACCAAGGACTCACCATATTGACCGAGAATCGAGGAAAACATCTAGAAAAGATCCACCCTTTGTGAATCGCATCCGCTTCTTGATCTCGCAGCCACACCCTTCCATCTACAATCTTCTACCAACCGCAAGAAAGGAGTAGACAATCTGTAGAACCCGCGCCGACATCATGTCGGAACGATGAAGGACCAACCGTGCCATCAAATAGGTATATGGGAGCTCTACTCAAATAAGGGATTGAGGATGGCTCGCCTCGAAAGTAAACGCCGAACTATATGCCGCAATCCACGGTGAATATTAGCCACCATCACCGAAGAGAGAGTTCCTTCTTGTGGGCGAATAACCGCAGGTAAAGGACCTGTGGGTAAAGCGCCATCGATTGATATGGAACCACACACTTCTTGAGCCATTGCAAGGTAGCCCGCTAGGAGAGTTGTCTACCGATAGGCTTCACCGCATGCCACGAAGGTCGAAAATTTGGTCCCCGGGAAAGCCTTCTTTGGCGAAGGTGCCGATAAGAGTTAGCCTCTGACTCTCGACAGTTCATTAACCTTCAAGGAGTGAGTGGTGATAGTTCACATATTTCTCGCATTTGTCCTCCAAATGCCGGAACAAGTAATGCGAATCGCCTTGACTCACTCATGATTTCGCGCAAGGCTCGATGGGCGAGCTATATAGTAATGACAAGTGAGATCCCATAAAGTCTTATAACGACGGACGCGGTGTTCCTTCTCACCACCTTCATCGAGGGAAAGTACTCCGATATAGCATCTTTCCCATGGGTAGACCCGAAATACGGACATCTCATGTAAAGCCAACCCCAACTCACCGTGTTTAGTGAAAAACGATTCAACGGATTATAAAGCTCAAATAAGGTGAAGAAATGATTGACGCTGATTGGAAGGCCATACATGGTGTACGATCGGCGAATCTGAGACCACAAGCGAAGTTCTCCATCCCACCGAGGGCGTAAGTGGTGGCGACCAATGCTTACTTGACGAGTGAACCCAACCGAAGAATCTATGACTTGGCGGCATCTCTCACCCCAATTTAGGCGATTCTTCAAAGTCGGCGAGGAACAAAAGCTCATCACGGGGTGGTGTGTCACCTACAACCCGTGGTGAAGACCGATGAGCGATTCCTATGGAACCCGGGCATTTCTTTGGGTAATAAACCCACAATGAATATGATCATGCTCCTCGGTCAGACGCCATGACATACAGGTGTCCAAAGATGGTGTCTAAGGTCGGTCAATGAGGCGGCGAGGTATCCGGGAATATACAAGGGCCTCCGTCGTCTTTGTTCAACCACCTCTCACTCTCGATAAAAGGCGATCCGGATCCTTAAGCGAGTCATAGAATAATGTCTGTCTTCCAAAGGTTCATGAGAGCTGGTGTCCCTTACGTAGCGTCGGTGACCAATCGTCGGAGAACGCGGAACTCCCTCAAATACGCTGGATCGTCTCGTGATGTGCCGGCGCAAATCGAATAAATCGAGGATCGTCCACGTGGAATAGTATTCGATATGGCGTCCATCAACCGTAAGCGGAAAAAGTTCAGAGGAATAATCAAATCAAAAATATTCAGTTAGTGAAAGGCGTTGAATTCATCTTTCATAGATCGAGTCCGCGACCTTATAGCGGGTATGACGATTTTATCCGTATCGAACCGAAGAGCGATAAATATAGTCGTAAACCAAGCGGCAATATATTGTTCTCTGAGTAAAGAATGCGGTATGAAATCGCTCCGTTAAAGATATCGAGGCGGGTGATGACCAAGCAAAACCAATCTTTGAAGCGTTGATCCCCACAAAGGAGAATCTCGGCTCTTCCCAATCGCCTCAAAGGAAGCGAAGCGGGGGTCATAACGAGTGTACATGTGAAAGGATGAGGCAAAATCTGCGGCGTCAATCCCGCAAAGGAGGATTGTCTTCAATCGCCTCACAAAGGAGGCGTGAGCGATACAACGATATATATAACGCCGGGCCACCCAAGAAGGCGTGCATTCCGGGCGTCGCGAGTTGATCGACTCCTCCGAGGCGTGATCTTCCCGCGACATCGAAGGCGCAAAAACCGCGGCGAAAAGTTAGATGTGCGGTCGAAAAAATCAGCGAATCGCATTGAAGCCCGTTTGGTCGGTCGTGGCTCATGCGGACCGCAATAGAACACCAGCCGGTGCCGGCTCAACCGGACCGACCGCCCGGCCAAGCCCGTGGCCAGTGGCACCGCCATGACGGCCTTGCCCGTCTGCTGGCGGCGGCGCCCGCCGCCGACGCCCGCGGCGCCGTCTTGTGGCGCCGGCGCTCCCCTGCGTGGTGAGTCTGAGCGCCGCTTGGTATGCGAACCAGTGGCATGCTAGCCATGCCGGCGTAGCGCCGTATGGCGCCAGCGGCTGACCTCGAGCAGTAGCGCAGCTCCGCGCGACCGACCAGCCGCACTTAGCCGCTGGCGCCCGCCGTCGGCCCTTTCCCTCATTGCCAGCGTCGCTGCCGCGCACAAGAAGAAAAAGAAAAAAAAGAGAATTTACAAAACCCTCATACACATACCTCGTTGATCGAAGGAGATAAGGCAAGGCGAGATGAAAACAAGAGAGGAAGAGAGCGAGGGGCGGCCTAGGTCAAAGAAGAGGAGGATTTATGGGTATTTATAACAACCCCATATGGACCCAATCCTCTTTGAATAAGGACTCTTATTTGGCAACAAGTAGGAATTCTAATTGGCCCATTAGATATCAAAAGGAACCAAATCAGCCCCTAATTAGGAGCCCTAATTGGAACCTTAATTGGATGCCAAAATAATTCCAAATCAATCGTTAATCGCCCCTATCCTCTCCGCTATATTTGGAAAGATTCAAGATTTATTCGGAGGATAACACCTCTAAAGGCCCCCATCGGCCAAATCAGCGTTAGCCTAATCCTACTCAACTAGGATTACAGTATAAGCTGTTTCCCAATTTATCGAGAAGTTCAGGAAGAATATTCTCACAAGAAATATTCTTAGGGATAACTTCGATCGTATGGATTGCATCGACGTAAATCAACGTCGCCTAATCCTACTCCAACTAGGATTACGGTATAAAGCTGTTTCCCAATTTATCAAGAAGTTCAGGAAGAATATTTTAAAAAAATATTCTTAGGGATAACTTCGATCGATAGGATTGCATCGACGCCGAGTCGCCTAATCCTACTCAACTAGGATTACGGTATAAAGCGTTTCCCAATTTATCGAGAAGTTCAGGAAGAATATTCTCACAAGAAATATTCTTAGGGATAACTTCGATCGTCGCGGATTGCATCGGCGAAAATCAGCGCGTCGCCTAATCCTACTCCATCGGGATTACGGTATAAACTGTTTCCTAATTAGTTGATTCCGAGAAGAATATTCTCACAAGAAATATTCTTGGGATAACTCAATAACCCTCAATTTTCTCATATTGTGGAACCTTAAAGAGGGATAAATTGGCAATTACGACGAGGCTTATATTGGCCGGACAGCTCTACCGAAAAGACTCCTCCCATTACCAATGCCAATTCGTGCGTTGCGTCGGAGCCTATCGGTCAACGATGCAGAGCGGAATAAATTCCTCCCACTATGGATAATAGTACTCGGCAAGGTATCACGAGCATACGCAACGTCGTCGCCAAATTCTTGATCAACGGTTCGGATCCACACGGTCAAAGCGTCGCTTCGCAAATCGAAAGCTAGGACGAGGGTTGAAACCCAAATGGTCTCTGTTTGACAAGGAATCCTCGGAGTATATCTCCATGAAAGATCAGTCCTCGGCGTGGTTAAACTAACAACACGTGATGCGAAGAATTAGTCGATTGAGGGTTCGGCTCCATGTACTTTCGACACGGCCAGTAGCCAACAAGGAGTTCGCCGACATACGGAAAAGTCCAAAAGTCGATGGTTAGTTAAACAACAACCAACCGACACGAGTTACAAACAAAACTCACCCATCGGCTTCAAATCAAGATAACAAGCGGTCCGGACAATAAATGCGACAGCGTGATCTTATCGTAAATCCTACAAAAACTGGATGGTGCGAAAGAATCGAAGACTTGAAGCTATCTTTGGGACCCCCGGTGAAGGTCGGAACCAATATCAAAGCATCCGTGCTCATCAAGAATCGACCGAGACGCTTTGGAGGGGTATCTGTAGGCGTTAAAAATTGCTTATCGATGCAGAACAAGACTCGTAAGCGGTGGGTTGACAACCGACGATCCATCGACAACATGACGAAAACATTGGCGGTGATTACCGGCGAACGCATGAAGCGAGTTGGCAAAGGCGTCTGAGCGGCGAAACGCGCGTCGATGAAGCTCAACGGCGAGTTGACTAAACTCAAGCGAAGCGAGACGGAATCAACCGTTATAGTCCGTCGATGCATCTGGCCGTTGAGCTCCGGAAGTTGATCGGTTCAAACGCCGATGAGGCCAAGTTCAAATGTCGCCAATCGTCATTTAGGCCGTTGATGGGTTGAAGTTCAATCAAATGAATCGAAACGGACTTGAACGAGATGGAACTTAAGCCCGTAAGACCGAGAAAAGCGGCAAAAGCGGGGCGGCGAAGAAGCGGGACCTCGGCGGCCAGGTGGCTTACCTCAGTGGCCGAGGCGACTCATTTACCGGCCGAGCCACCGACCACTTGGCCAAGGTGCCTGACGGGCGAGGTGGCTCGACATCATGGTCGAGCCACCTCGGCGACTTGGCGGGGTGGCTCGGCAGATGGCCGAAACCCGATTCATATAAATAGGGGGGGAGGTCTTCGGAGAGAAGGGCTTCAGGAGGTTGGATTTTGGGGATTTGGAAGAGCTCGGACTTCGAAGAATTCTTCGAGATCTAGTAATCGTATACGGTCCCGAACAACGGCAGTACAAGTGCGATCGGCCTTGATCTACAAGCGAAGGTAACCGAATTGGTTGAACTAGATACCCTCTAGGTTAAGCAGTATTAATCTCGGGGATAGCTGTGATTTCTCCTAGTAGATCTCACCGGCTCCGTGATCCTCTCCCGTGAGTGTGATCCCGGATCCTCTCCTTCGTGAGTGTGATCCCTCGGCGCGTTTCCTTCGTGAAGCGAGCCTGCACGTCTGTAGTTCGAACCGGTCTCTACGGATCGGGATTGCGGTGGTCCACGGACACAAAAAGTCCCCACGGGCAAAGAACCCACGGCGAGGACCTCAATATAGATCCTCGTGTTTGTTCCAAGGATAAGAGTTGTAATCTTTTGATTTTCATTGTGCACTTTAAAATAAAAGGCATTTCTTTTGAATCTTGTTGTAGGCCAAAGAAGGCGTAAGCAAATTCAAATCAATGACAATCATCCCAACTTTTACCGAACACACCACTGTTGAGGGAGGAGTAGAAGGATTTCACCGTGAAGGAGCTGAAGGTGGTAAGGCCACATAAGCAGAGTCCACGGAATTTGGACCAGAGGGCTTGAACCGAAGGAGGTGCGTCAGGAGAGCTGCAATCTCTCTTCTATCTTTTTCTGAATAGCCTCTTCTGAGAAGAGGGTGCCACTTCCAGGAGTTGTGTAGCATGAGGCCTTGGGAGTGAGTAGTGTAAGGAGAGAAGGCCGGGTTGTGAACCCTTGGAAAAAGGCTGCTGAGGGAGTTGGTGCCTGTCTAGTTATCCTCCCAAAATCTGATAGATTTACCATCTCCTATATTCTATTGAACAAGACTGAAAAAAGCATGGTGAATAGAGTAAAGATCAAGGAAAAATTTAGAAGTAAAGCCTTTGAGGGGTAGTGATGGGATTAGAATGGTTTGATGAGTATAAGGAGAAGATGATTTTGCTAATGAGTGAGTTATGGTCATATATTTTCCATATCTATTTGGATAAGGGGCTTGGTTGAAGGTTTGGATGTTGATGACACCAAGACCCCCTCTAGTTTTGATTTGCTGATTTGGTCCCTCTCACAAGGCATTTAGGTTTTGATGTTTCTTTGGTGGCCTCCCATAGGAAAGATCTTCTAATTTTATCTATGGCCTTGGTGATCCGATAGGAGTTTGAAGAAAGACATATAGTATAGGGAAGGGAGGAGAGAACAGTTGAGGAGGGTGAGCCTACCTCAGATGGATAGGGATTTAGATTTCCAAAGAGCAAGCTTGGAAAAGAGTCAAGGAGAGGTTGCTCTCTCCTCGATAAAGAACCTCTCTTGAGGGTAAGCCCAAGGTATGGGAAGGGAGAGATCCAGCAGAGCAATTGGTGAATAAGCAAGACAGGCACCTTTGTGGGGATTTTACCTAGATAAAAAGATTTGTTTTGGAGTAGTTGATGTTAAGGCCGAGAGATGTTAGCAAAAATGTAGAAAATAGTTTTGAGGACAGCGGATCTTGGTGAGTGGCCTTGCTGATATAAGAGTGTCATGCGATTAGAGGGATCGATGGAGTTGAGTTCTCCTTTAAGGTTCGGTTTAGAGAGGTCACCGAGGACTCGCTAGACCTGAAAGCATCTTATTGCCCTCAAGAAAATAAATAGCTAAAATATGGGTATCCTGTGGCTAACAAGATTTAAATTAAAGAATCAAAATGAACATGTGTGACGCCTTCTTATTTGATTGCTCGGTAACCATGGCTTCCAACGACGAGCATATTTGCTTGGTGTTTCACTACAGCCTCGCAGAGGACATTCCGTGCATCTCCTTCCATCAAATTAAAGCATCTCAAAATTGATCTTTTGTACGTGCAAAAACATATTGAAATGCTATATATGCGTGTTACTAAATCATATAGTCTCTAAGTAATATGAGTATCACACTTATAGTTATTAACTTAAAGTAAACAACAAAAATGGACCTGAAAAAGATTGGTATAACCATAATGGAAACATTAACCAGTCAGATAACAAGAGAGTCATCTTAGTCATTATTGTGCTAATTATAGTATTGATTAATGATACCTGAACTAAATTCATATGTTTAGTATCTACTTCTACCACCTAAATTTCAACTTAATTAATTGTTTGTGAAAACAAATTTTGTGGCTTCATTCTTTTTCAAACATATATATATGATCTCATAATTACTGTGAAATTGATCAGCACAAAATCTCATTTTTCAATTTCCTCTTTGGTGTCTCTGGACTTTGCTACATAAGTCATTTGATATAGAAAGTGGAAGTCCTAAGAATCAATGGTTGATTCACATTTTTAACTTTTAACCAAGTTATATAAGATCTCTAATCTTGAAGCATAAGTGAATATGAGATAGATCCCTACACATGCTAAATGTGTTAAATTTTGATTTTGAGCAAATAATTATATACTTACTAAATCATTCCTTAACTTGAAGCCTTAGATCATGATAACTATAATTTTAATGACTAGACCATATGTTCTATTGAGTTCAATGTGATTTTCTCCATTAGCAAGCAAATACTCTTTCTTAAAGGTTTTGTAGTAGAGAAGAGTGTGCTTTATTAATATTTGTATAGAACTTTATGTTTTAGACATATTATAAAGTCAATATTAATTATTGTTGGTATATATATATATTAATAAAATCATGTCAATATTTTTGAAACAAAATAGCACCTCCCCATCCTATATAGTAGAAAAATTAAATATAGCCAGTTGAGTGCTAAGCAAAAGAGGGCTTACATTCAGAGAGGCATGGATAATAAGAGAAAGCGAGAAAGTACTTACTCCACAGACAATAATACAAATAGCGCACGACAACACATTGATCCAGAGGACCAAGTATCATTTATACCATTAAATTTTGATTTATAGTCTTACATATAGAAGT
>WHSE01000267.1:0-31072 GCA_012295165.1 Asparagus setaceus
GAAGTTACCTCGACTCAAGCTAAGAGAGTGGGATTTCATTTCGCGTTAAGCGGCGTACCTCGACTCATCGATGGAAAGGGTCCCCTAAGCTCGGCTCGACAAAGCGACCATCAGACTTGTGGATGAGATTGGGTTTTCACCGTTAAACTTATGGCGAGGAGGCTGGTTTGATCTGTTGCGGCGGTGATTATTTAAGAGCGCTCCTTGTACCATTTAAGACAAAGGATAATTGTCGAGGCAAAATTCTATTTATATTGGCGGCTTTTGAACAAGGTTTACAATGCAAATTCATTGAAAAACTTCACGAGGTATTCTATGTTCGAGGGATGTTGTAGGACTCTCCCATCGGGACTTACGGCGATATGTTAAAGTGGTTCTTGAGGGCGGTGTAGGGTCCTTCGATTGAAGCCAACGCACTTGCGTCACGGTGTCTTTATCGAGCGCTTTCCTCGTACTAGGCGCCGACTTGGAATCTCCTTGGTGGGACCTGGCATTGTAATGTCGAGCGATCGGCGGTGATTGGCGACTTGCGGTAATAGGCGGTTGCGGATCTCCTCCATCAAGTCGGTTTGTCCTCGAAGTCCCTCGAATTTGCTTCTTCATCAAAGTGTTGGAGTCGGATGGTGGGCATGCCGACCTCCAGGGTTACCTTCGCTCCATAAGTTAGCATGAATGGGGTTTCCCGGTTGAACTCTTATTAATGAGTCGTCAATGCGACCATAAGATGCTGGCGGTTCTTCAACCCAATTGCCGACCGTTCGACCCTCTTCTTGAGCGGGAGGATGCATTTATTGGCGACTTCATGACCGTTACGCAGGGTGGGCTACAGAAGCGAACAGACTTGATCCCCATTCTTCACAAAATCTTGGAATCCATTTCTTGGCGGGTGCGTTGTCGGTGATGAATGGCGAGGGCCTTGAGAACGGCATCTGACCGACTTCTAAGCAAAAGCTGGTGATGTTGGTCTCCGATCTTTAAAGGCTCGGCCTCGATCCATTTGGTGAAGTAGTCGATGGCGACTATCAATTTCTTGCGCCAGGCAATGGGAGCGGCGGTATATCCGTCCCCATTGGGCGAAAGTGGGTTTGAAGATAGAAGTGAGCTGTGGCGGCTCTAGGGATCTCTGCGAAGAATTGACACTTTTGCATTTGAGGCAATTTGGGAGTGGCCCACAATAATTGGCGGTAATATCCTTGGCGTATAATCTTACGGCGAGAGTTCTTGCCCACAGGTGGTCTCGCGGAGGTGCCTTGATTTCCCTTAGGACATAATGCGGCCCGGCTGGTGGGAGGCACGGGAGATAGGGCCCCACTGCCTAGAGACGGCCAAATAGAGCTGGCCATCGATCATGAGAGTAGCTTGGTGACCTCTGCAAGCTCACCAGCCCGGTCGTGAGTAAGAAACCCGGCGATCAAGAATTGGATGAAAGGTCCACCCGCAAAGATTCCCCAGAAGGGTCGGTGCATGACATCGATGGACCTCCTTAATCTTGGAATGTGGGAGTGTGGTCGGTGAGGATGGGTGGGCTACTCAAGGAACTAGTTGATGCTAGCTTTGTGGTGTCATTTCAGCGTTAGCGAGGACTGGATGGATGATCTTGAAGTTGGCGAAGTGGGGGAAGCGGGTCCTTGCGATCTTGGTATTGAGCCATCCTCTTATCTTTGGCGTATTTCGCGTTGACGATGAGCGACAAGCGAAATTCGGCCCGGTACAATTAGGCTTCGGCCTTGGCGCTTGGTAACCCTTGAGCTAGACAATGAGGAGCTTCATATTGGCTTCATTGTTGGCGAGGACGAAAGCGATGGGCTGCTCAAATCTTGTTCGCCGGGGCTCAGCGAGGCGGCGGCCCTCCTGCCTCACTTGAGGATCCGTCCACCTTCAATTCCCACCAAGAGGCTGACCCGAGTCGACCGAGGATTCGGGACAGGCTTCTGACTTCGCCCGGTCGGCTAGGGGTATGGATTGGCGAGGAAGCGTTTGGGTCATCTAGCGCCCGGATGGCGGACTCTATGAAGTCGGCCAATGCCTAGCGCGCCTTTATGGTGGTTGGGGCACGAATGTGAACATCATATTGGGAGCTCGATCGACCATGCCACCATCCTCCCGAATGTGGTGGGACTCCCGGGGATTTCTTCATCGGGGCTTCGTCCGCCTGATAGGATGCGGCTTGGAAATCTGGGGCGTATCTGAGCGTGAAGTGATGAGAGGCGAAGGCGCCTTACCGACCGGAGAATTTAGTTCAACTCCCGCCCTCAAAATCCGGTGACATAGTAGGCCGGCTACGGATGTGGTTCTCTTCTCACGACCAGCAGAGCTCCACGGCTTGAGGTTGTAGGCGTTAAAATTGCTTATACCAAACAAGACTTCGTAAGCGGTGGGTTGACAGGCGATCCATCCAAAGCGGTAGCGACCAGGCGCCGTCGGCGTGATTCTGCCAGCGCATAAGCGGTCGGCGAACCCATGAAGTGAGTCGGTAAACGGCCAGCGGCGGCGATGAAGCTCAGCGAGGCGAGTTGGCTAAACTCAAGCGTTGGCGAGGCGGAATCAACGTACTTAGTCCGTCGATGCAAGCGAGCCGTTCGAGCTCACGGAAGTTGATGGGATGGGACTCAAACACAGCAGCGACATCAGGAGAAAAACCAAGCGGGAAGACCGAAGAATCGGCGGAGAAACGGCCTAAAGCGGCGGCGAGCGGCGGGACCTCGGCCAAGTGGTAGGTACCTCCGGCAGTGGCGAGGTGGCTCGGCCACTATGGCGGTATACCGACTTGGCGAGGTACCTCGACAGGCGAGGTGGCTCGGACATGGCGGCGAGGTGGCTCGGCAATGGCTGCGAAACCACGAGATGTATAAATAGGGGGTCTTCGGTGCGGTCTTTGGATTTTTGGAGAGCTTCGGAGTTGGATTGGGATCTTGGACTTGATTTTTTGAGGATTTGGCTTTGGCTTTGGTAGGATTTTCGAAGAGTTTACGAAGAATTCTCCACGAGATCCACGAGATCAGCGTTAGAGCACCGTACAAGAGTCGATCGACGTCGGAATCCACAAATGCGGTAAAGAAAACTTCGGGTCGATTCTGAGATACCCTCTAGGTTAAGCTTAGTCTTAATCTGGGGATAGCTATTGTGATTTCTCCTTGTAGATCTCCAGCTCGGCGATCCTCTCCCGTGAGTGTGATCCCCTCGGTAACCGTTCCTTCGTTGAAGCGAGCCTCGTCTGTAGTTCGAACAGGGTTTACACGAGGATGAGTAGCGGTGGTCAGCGGACGAACAAAAAGTCCGACGAACGGAAAGAACCCGCATAGCGAGATCCCGTAAAATAGAGATCCCGTGTTTGTTCTAAAAGGAAGAAAGTTGTAATTTTAGTTTTCATTATGCGCCTAAAATAAAGGCATTTCTTTTGTTTGAAATTTTGTTGTAGGCAGCGAAGGCGTACGCAGTTCAAACAAGCAATGAATAACAAACCAACTTTCCCTTGAACAAAATTTGGCGACCACGATTAGAATAGCGGCTTTAACAAAGAAGCCATCGTGTCGCAGCAGCGGATCCGATCCGGTCATCGAGGAAGTCGAGTTCGAGTTGACCCGAAGTATGAAGAATACCTCTCCTCCGTCGGATCCGGTTCCCCATTAAGTCAAGATGGTCTCGGCTGCAAGGAAGACCCGATCGGCCTCGGATCGCGAGGCGAAGAAAATCCACCACCACCCGCGTCAGGAAGCTGCGGAGACAGCGGTGGTTCCCGGCCTAATAGCGGCCAAACCTTGAGAACCCTGTCTTTGCGAGTCGATTCGCCAATGGCGTCGTGACTCTCGAGAGCCCGTCGGAAGCGGCGTGTCGGAACAATTAGCCGGGCAAAGAATCAATGGATGGGGTCGCTATGGCGGATCTAAGATCAAGTTATTTCGAGTGAAGTCGAGATAAGTAGCCCGATTCCTGACGGCGACGAGCGAATGGTCGAGTCAAAGCGGAACCGTTCCGCTTCAAGAGCGATATCCGGAGCCGCGCTCCCAGCGCAAGCAGGCTGGTGCAACAAGCGCGTGAGTTGAAAGGCTGACCAGAAGTCGTCGACAAATCAACTAGCTTGGAAGCCCAAGTCCGTCGAGGCTTCAACCGGCGAACCAACATCAAGCCTAGCTCGCCCACGGGCCAACTCACGCTCCGTGCTCAAATCGAGTTGTGAGCACCTCGGCAAAGTGGCGTTGACCGAAGTCACCTCCGTGCGTCGTACCCGAACTTGCGTGAAGCTAACTCTGCGCCCGACCGGCGGGCTTACGTCAAGGATCGCCTAGGTCGTTAAAGGAATCGTGGTCACTCCTATCTGAGTAGTACCCACAAAGATAAGAAGAAACACTGCGGTTTGCTTTCGCCGGGGCTTCGTCAGTCGAGCGTCGAAGATTCACACTCAGCGTGTGTGTGCAGTGACTTATGAAAACCTATTTGTTCTCGAAGGAGGCGGCTCTCATCGGCGATGACAGCGTTATACGAGAAGTCGTGCCAACACGATAGGTTGCTCCGGTATTCATCTTGAAGTTGTACTATCGTCTTTGAAGTCTGAGTAAATCGAAAGAGCGCCCGAGAATCAAACATGCCTTGCTTGCTGCCGATCAAAGCGGTGTTATCGAGTGCAATTGCGCTAAAGCGACTCGGGAAAAGGCGTCGGTTTTGATAGGCTCGACGCGAATGCGAACAAGTCAAAGGCGCTTTAAAGAGATGAAGCCTCAGGCGATAATGCTTAAGTGTTACCATCAATATGACCAGCGAGAGGGCGTCGTCACATGCGTTCGAGAACATCGCCGAATGGCTTCGATTGGTCGGGATTAAAGCGACAATTATCGCAAGATCACGAAAGATTACCCTCGAGATGATGAAGTGTCGGATGCGGCTCCGTAGCTTCGATAATACAATCTCGGCATAGGACAACCTTGCGGCGTTCATGATCAGCGGATCAAGTGTCGGATGCTTGAAGAGGCCCTAACAAGCAAAGGACAGCTTTAAGCGAAATGGGCCAGCCATGCGGCGGATGAAACAATGCATGACCAGCAGATCCGGCGATAATGAACCGCCAAAGCGAGCAAGTCGTCGCAATAATGTCAATTTAACGGATAGACGACGGACGAGAAAGAAGGAGGCGAAACGTAGATGATCATCTTTGCTTTCGGCAAAGCTAAGCGATAACAAGTCGTTCCTCCCCAAGTTTACGAGCGGAGCGTAGGGAAAATGAAAAATAAAAGACCTCGAGAGCAAAATCAATACTTTGATTTCCGCTCAAGAAGGTAAAAAAACGGGTATACCATGTCCTTACAAAGGGAGTGGGAATCAATCCGTGTATCAGCAAATTCAACCTCATCAACTTCGCCATTTGGCGGAAGGGATCACCCTCGACGCTTGATCTACTTCAAGTCTCATCTGGCGTTATCTCGACGAGCCCTTGATGGTTCGGTCATTCGTTAGCACCCTTATTGGGCTGCCTTGATTGGTACCGCCGTCTCAAACGAGGGCGTTAATAGGCTGGGATGATATGGAGGCTATGTTTCTCACCAATTTCTTCGGCGTGATGACAGAGGTATCCATCGGTTCTTTGTTGGGCGAAAGCGAGAAGAGCGGGAAGCGATGGATAACCGTCAAGAGGTTGAAATAAGGCAATGAATGCGAGAGACGATATGGAGAAGTTCATTCTCAAACTTGTCATAACAACTGTCATTGGGCGTGTTGGAAGCAATGGGAGCTGGCCGTCCGAGACTGGAAGATTTAAGGATCGTGGAAACAAGCGGCGATTCACGAGAAGGAAGAAAAGCGGAAGTCGACTATGGTGGATGCCTAGCGAACTTTGTCCCGTGGCAAAGGTAAAGCACCGGCAAAGTCGTAGGCGCTAATCAAGCGTTCGAGCTGCAACCACAGGCGGTCGCAACAGCGTGCACCACGGCAATCGCGACCTCAATGCGTCAACAAACTCGAACGAAACCATCGGTTCGAGGTTTCCCAAGACTTACTCGTTCAGGGCGAGGAAGTTCGGGCATCTTCAAATACCTTACGGAAAATAACAAAATCCGGTTGCCCCAATTGTAAACCAAGAGGAGGCAAACAAGGTTCTGAATCCTAAATGCGTGCTTACCCGCAGGCGGTACATCATCCTACAAAGTTACGCTACCATCTCAAGGACAAGATTCAAGCCTTGATGCGATGTTGGAGTCATTACTCCAAAACCCTCTAAAGATAAGAAGGTGGGAGCAAATCACGGTCTCTATAAGCCGGATCAGTTCCTTGGATTGGTTCCAGCAGGCGCCCGGTTGTGAAAGGTAGGAATGAAGATGGTGAATGAAGATCCTCACGAACAGCGTAAGAAGGGGCTCGTCTGCTTGCGGCAAAGCGGAGAAATCCTTTGGGTCCACCGACTTCTTTGGAAGGCGATGATGGACTACATCCCGGCCATAAAAAGTCAAAGGGAAAAGGCAAGCTATGCCATCTTTGCTTCACAATTCGAGAAGGATGATGAAAAAGTAGCCACCTTCAATTTCACGAAGAGGACTGAAGTCTTAAGCTACTAGGAGGCGGATATGAATATAGCTACAAATATCAGGAGGCTCAAACCAAATGCTAAGACTTGTTAAATTGGGGGGTGACCCGACTCCTCTCACTCGTCGCGAGAAACTGCCTAAAGCGGTGAAGCAAAGCAGCCTCGAGGTCGGGGAAGCTCAACTCGGCGATCGATTCAATGCGCCCGGTGTGAGGATAGGCAGGAATCGGCTCTCCATACCGTTCGATGTCATGGCCGGTGGCGAACATCGGCGGAATAACTCTCTGAGTTGCTCCGATGTCAAAGGCAGGAAGCTCTACAAGAAGCTGCGACTTCGAGGTGTTTCTCACTCGGATCAAGCCGATTCAGGAAGAATCGCACAACAATGCAACAGCAACCAAGCACTTCCCGCATTACTTTTACAAAGGAGGATATCGGGACGAGATTCAAACATGATAGGCGCTATACTTCCGCGGGTATATTGGCTCTAGTGAAGTTAGCGGATCCAAGTCGATCGGGTTCGGCTGTGAGCATCATGCCCTGCGCCTCATGTATCACCTTGGAATCCTGCGATGGCGTCAGCGAACACAATGATCTATGGGTTTAACACCCGGTAGTCTCGGCAGCTTGGTAAAATCGGATAAAGTGCCAAATGGGGATTTAAAGTCGAAGTCACGCTATGTGATTGGCGAGACTTCCTATAACTTATTGTTGGAGTCGACCTTGGATCCGCGGTAGCGTTATAGTCCATCTACTCTTCATCGGTGTCTCAAATATGTAGACACGAATAATGAGTCAAGGCGGTGGTGCGGACAAGCAATGCCGTTTAAGGGGTAGAATTATTTTCGCGATTCTCTCCTCTCGGTAATAGTCGGCGAATCATCGGCCCAAAGAGCGCGGACGGTGAAGAAGGCGAAGCGATTATAGTGGTGGTTTTGTTTGAATGACATTGTACCTTGTAATCAATCTTGGCGATGAAGAATCGTCGGATGAACATTGTAATTGGCAAATTAGATGAATCAATAAATGGCGATTTAGAGTACCCTTTGTCTTTGAATGATGTAATGGCGAGTTTATACAACGATCGGATTGCACTTACCAACTTCGGTCATCTTGCTTTACACAAAAGCGGTTAGAACTCCTTTGGGACAACTTCGTCATCCCACGAAGATCAAGTAGTGAAAAGACTTGGTTTCTGAGGAAAAGAGATGCGGTTCAACCGAATCATTTCTTAGAAGAAGATGAGGATGACGATGGGCCTATCCTCCACACATTGATATAGTCGAGAGACAGGGTATCATGAAGAAGTGGGAGTGCGACTTGACACAAGGAGAAGGTCTATGTTTGGGCGAGGTCCTCGAGTCCCTCCTAAGCGGCATATGTCCCAAAGGCGGGATAACTACTATGCATTGAAGGGGATTGGGATACGAATCCTCCTCGGAAGATGAATGCTCATGGGCGATTGATAATAATCCACCCGATGAGGAGGCGGACATTAGTGCGATTCTTGGCTTGGGATTGACACCGGCCTGGGAGAAGCTTTCAAGGCTTTGATGTCGAATATGGCCCGCGATCGATCCTGCTACTATTGAGGGTGATGAAGATATGCCAACATGGGAAGACCCATGGATCCATCAACTCGAAGGCGGTTTGGGGATAGATTGAACAAAGAGAACCCCCACTAGGGCGAGGTAGTCGAGGCTAATATGGGTGATGAGGAGCATCCTAAGCTCATAAACATCAGTAATACTCTTCCCTCGGAAGAAAGGAAGAGTTGATAAGCCCTAATCGGGAATATATCGATGTATTTGCACGGAGCTCGAGGACATGCGGGGACTCGACCCTAATGTGGCGACACATCGCCTCAACATCAAGCGTGGATGTCAAACTGTCAAGCAATGCAAAGGCGGTTTAGTCCACAAATCTTCGCGAATGTCGTAGGCAGTAAAGAAACTCATAGAATGCATCGAAAATTCAACATCGGTTGGGTGGCGAATATAGTCGGTCATGAAGAAGAATGGTTGATTAGGATGCGTCGACTTCTGAGACCTACTTGCTTGCCCAGGATGATTTCCCTCTTCCAATCCCGGCGTCATAGTTGACAATACGTGTGGATTGAGAGGATGTCCTTTATGGATGGTTTCGGGTTACAATCAAATCAAGATGCACCCGATGGCGCCAAACACCGGCGTTGAGCATGCCGGTATATATTGCTACGGTCATGCCGTTCGGTTTAAAGAGCGCCGGTAACATACCAGCGAGCAATGACTAAAATTTTCGGGATCATCTCCGGAAAAGCGGTCGAATGCTACGTCGATGACTTGAGTGAGTGGCGTGACAAAGAGATCACATCAAAGATCTTAGAAGCGGTATTGAGCTCATGCGGGACTCATCGACTAAAGATGAACCACGCCAAATCCTTCCTTGGGATGTCGGTGGCAAGTTCCACCGGCTTCGTCCGAACAAAGGAATCCACGTCGATCGACAAAGTGAAGGCCATTCAAGAGTTGCAACCTCAGAACGAGAGAACTTCGGGGGTTACAAGGACGATTGGTACATCCGGCGGTTCATATCGAACCTATCAGGAAGTGCGGCCGTTCTCTAAGTTGAACAAGAAGGCGTGTCGTTTATTTGGGGCGGCCTGTCGGCGTTTGAAGAGATCAAATCGTATCTGGCTAAACCTCTGTTCTTGTTACTGCGTCGGAAAACCGTTCTGATCTATGTCAAGGCAGCGGATCATTCGTTAAAGCGCCTTACGCGGAGCGGCAGACGGCGGTCCGCGAGCGACGATGTATTACTGGCGAACATTGGTGGTGAGTCGATACCCATGGTGGCGGTGCCTTGCATTAGTGTTAGCGATTGAGAAAATCGACACTATTTAGTCGGGCGGGCGATTTATGTTATCTCTAGCGTAAATCCGGTCGGATATTTATGACAGTAGGCTTCAATGAGTTGGCGTTTGGCAAATGGGCCTTGCTCTTGTCCATCACGCACTTCAAACGAAGTCGGTCAAAGACAGCGATTTGCGATCTCTTGGCGCCAACCCGACAGCGGGCGCGGTTGAGCTATATGATGATCTTCGGATGAAGTCGGAAGTCAACACTACGTCGCACCAACAAATATGGCGATTGTACTTTGGCCAGACTTCGGGCCACTAATGTAGCAAGTACCCGGGCGTTCTAAAATCTCATTGGAGTCGGAGTTGTCTTGATTTCCCAGGGAATCATGTCATGCCCGTGCTTATTCACTCACGAACCTTGTTCCAATAGCGTGGCGAATACAGCGCTACTTATCGGACTTAGCGCCAAAGAGCTGGGGTCGAATATCTCGGCGTATGGGGATTCTGGCGATAGTTAAGCGGTCGAGTGGTGACTCTGAAGTGAGGAATCGATCAATCCCTATCATCGGTGTAGTTGAAATGGCGGACTCATTGAAGAATTCTTCATCGAATATATCCCGCCTCCAAAGCGCTCCGCGGATGCTGGCGGCGTTAGTGTCGTTAGCACAACCTTAGAGCCGAGCAATTAGTTGCGGTCGGGACTCACCAACTCTTCGTTACCAATATGATGGGGTACAAGAAGACAAAGGGGTAGTTACCAAAGGTACATGCAACCCAAACCAAGTTGGAGCCGAGATTGGCTTTCCTCATCGATTCGTCTTACATGGTATTCTGGGAAGGCGTGAAGGAAGAGTCAATCGGCGAAGAGCTCCAATTCTTCGACGACCGGATGGATGCTATATCGCGAGAATGCGATGGTCTTTACTCCGATGCCTTTCAAACAAGAAGGAAAGGTCCCGGGAAGCACGAAGGTGAATGTGGTGCACACAGCTGGTCCCAAACTCTGATCGAATCGGGAGAATGGGCTACTTTGGCCCACAATGATTAATGTAGCGGTCGAATGCATTTCGAAATGCCATGCGTGTCAAATTCCGCGAATTATATGCATCGACCTCGGCGATTTGCATCCTTGACACATCGGCCATTGAGACATGGGAATGGGCGTTGTAGGTCCCATTTTCCTCCGTCGGTTAAAGGAGATCGGTTTATTCTAGCGATCACCGACTACTTCTCAAAGTGAAAGCAATCCCACTAAAGGGTCAAGGCGAGATGCAGTCGTCGAGATTCATCAAACACCATGTCATCTATCGACATGGTGTCCCAAACGGTCGTGCATGACAGCGGTCCCCAATTTATCGGCAATTCCTTCATCGGGTTTTGCAAAAATTCAAGATACAAGATGTCTCGTCGGCGACCTATAATCCGGACAAATGGGTTGGTGGCGTTCAACAAGGCGATCATCAAGATTTTGTCGAAGCTTGTGAAGAATAACAAGGCGGGGCGATAAACTTCGGAGAAGCACTACGGGCATATCGCTGTTGCGTGCGTGCATGACAGGAGCTACCCGTACTCTACGGTCTACGGGTGTGAAGCAATTCTCCGTTGGAAATCGATTCCGTCACTTAGCGTCGCCCTTACAGCGAGAGATGGCGGCCGAAGAACAACATCAAAAGCGTCTCGAAGAGCTTGAGATGTTAGATGAGAAGCGCTGGAGGCTCAACAATGCATTGAGTTCTATCAAGCTAGAATGTGAGGGCTTTCAACAAGAAAGTTCGTGAGAGAACCTTTAAGGAGGAGATCTGGTCCTCATGCTAGGCGGTAGATAATTCTCAACTCCAAAAGAAAGGTAAATTGAACCCAAATGGGAAGGACCGTTTATAATGAGACGGTCTATTCAAGCGGTGCATATCGCCTTATCACCGAGAATGGCGGCCAGATTAATCTTAGATAAATGGGAAGTTTACGAAAAGTATTATCCTTAATACATTCGGGATAACCCGTTTGATGGGAAGTTCCTCGAGAGAATATCTCACTCATTTTCATGAGGATAACCCTAAGTTATTGTGTTTTCCTCCAAAATTCTCTCACCGATCAAATTCATTGGCGGTGGGCCCAAAATCTCTCACTGGTCCAACCACCGGCAAAATCCCTCCCTGAGCGAGGTCCACTTTCAGAAGTTGCTTAGCAATCCTACAAAGCGAAAGCTATCCATACCCTTCAAGATTCTGGTGGAGATCCACTCTTAGTTTCTCATGGGAAATAGAATACATTCTTCCTTTCCACATTTTCACGGAGATAGAATACATTCTTCCTTCCTCTAGAGCAAGAGATAGAATACATTCTTCCTCTCTTGTCTTAGATTCTCAGTGGAGATCCCACTCTTAGTCTCATCTTTCAAGATTCTCAAAATGGAGATCCCATTTTTAGTCTCTCTGGAAGCGGGACAAAAATCCTTCCTTTCCAATATCAGGAGATGGGAGACAAGATCCTCCTTCCTCTCCATCAATAAGAGATAGGATACAAAACCTTCCTCTCTTATTTCAAATTATGTGACACACAGATAGGACACAAAACCTTCCTCTCAGGCGAGATGAGGATACAAAACCTTCCTCTCTTGTTCATCCCTTGCAGGAGATAGGAGACAAGATCCTCCTTCCTCTCCACCTTCGGAAATAGAATACATTCTTCCTTTCCCACCTCAATCAACCTTGTTCGGTTCAATCCTTCTCGGTCAAAGAAGGCACCAAGATTCATCTTGGGGTATTTCATCGAGACCTAGAAGGGATGAAGTCGGCGCTTTAACTAGCGTCGCCGGTTTAGTCTTTCTCGATTGAAGAAGACACGAGTTGATTAAGGGTATTTCATCCGAAACCTAAGAAGGGATGAGTCGGCCTTCTAACTCGGCGTGCGGTTTAGTCTTTCTCGATTGAAGACACGAGTTGATTGGGGTATTTTATCGAGAAGCCTAAGAAGGGATAAAGCAGCGCCTGCGTTCTTAGGGTAGTCTATTCGTGATAAAAGGCGAAGCCTCATTATTCAACATCGTAGCATTAAGTCTAAAGAGTCTCATTCTTTTAGCACAACGTCACGTCGCGGGCGGATCCAGATAATCATGCGCTAGCCATCAAGCGGTAGTTGGTAAAGGCTAATCAAATCCGTTGAAGGTGGGGTTGGCCATAACCTAAAGTCGGCCTCACCGCAGCGTTGCGGTTTAGTCTTTCTCGATTGAAGAAGACACGAGTTCGATTAAGGGTATTTCATCCCGAAACCTAAGAAGGGATGAAGTCGGCGCTAACTGCAGTCGCGGTTTAGTCTTTCTCGATTGAAGAAGACACGAGTTGATTAGGGTATTTCATCCGAAACCTAAGAAGGGATTAAGCCAGCGCCTCCTGCAGCGTTGAGGCGATCTCTTGCGGTAAAGTACCGAGCCTATGTATTCAATATCATAGCAACAAGTCTAGAAGAGTTTCATTCTTCGGCTGGCGTCGCGTCTTGAGCGGATCGGAATCTCGCGCTAGCCAATCAAGCGGTAGTTGGTAAAGGCTAATCAAATCCGTTGGCGGTGAGGTTTGCCAAAAATCCTATAAGTATTATGGTTAATTATTTACGTGAAATAAAAGAATCATAATAGAGCACAAAAGAAAGCAGAGATATATTTGATTAATGAAAGGTTGAGATTACAAATCTGTTAAACATCAAATTTATGGGAGCGAGATTTTATTAAAGCTTCGACCTGAAGGAACTTCCATTAAGGGCCTCCTGATCTCCTTCTTGATGTCAATCGGCTTACGCCGAGAGTTCAAATTTCAGAGACACGGCCGAAAGTTTTTCTTTGTTGGCCCGTTAGCTTCAAGGCGATCGGGCTCTCCCTGCCGCAGGGTTCTGTTCAGCTCTACTATCCTCGCTTCTCGGCGTGACACAAGACCAAAAGTGTCCCACGGAAGGCGAAGCTTCGGCCTTGGCGGTCTCAAATGATGCACAGCCTCCATATGAACTCGAGTCGGTAATAGCATGCATCACTTAGCCAGTCGGTGACCGCTATCTCTGTCTCTATATATGAGGAGAACGGCTACTTCAAAATCTTGTGGACTTTGGAGCTTAACCTCAAATGGTGAAATCATCAACAAATGGCGGGCGGACTCAATCTTCGGATATTCTCCCATGTCGCCTAGCCTACTCCAAATAGGATTACAGTATAAACTAGTTCTAGCGAGAAGTTCTGGAGAATATTACCATATTCTTAAGGATAACTTCGATAACCCTCAATTTCCTCATTTGTGGGACCTCAAGGAGGATAAAATTACGGCGAGGCTTATATCGGCCCGGACAACGCTCTACCTCGAAAGGACTCCTCCCAGCGTATCGGTGCCGATTCATCATCGCGCAGGAGCCTACCAATCAACAATTGGGAAGAATACCTCCAGTGGATGAACACTGCGCTTGGTAATGCGATGGCGCCGACAGCGTCGTCGGCGAAAAGGATTCACCGATCAGCGGTTCGGATCACGAAGAATTCCCGATCAGCGGAGGAACCTCGATGGTCAATTGGGCGACAATCCAGAGCCGCGAGTCAGCGGCAAATGAACTCAATTAGCTTCTGTTTGAAATTACGACAGCGGTCAAGCAATAAATCGGCACCGCCTTACCCGGTATCCTACAAAGCGGAGAACACGAGAGAATTGGAGGAATCAAATGGAGCCAACCTCAAAGAAATTCATCTATCGACTTACGGTGAGATTTACGACAACGGTCGGGCAAAAATGCGATCTTGTAATACCGGCAATCCTACAAAGCTGGAAAGGCCGAAGGGAATGGAGAGATCAAGCGCCGGGGTCATTCACAAGTCCTATCCGCCAATTAAAGAGTGAAAGGGCTCATCATGTCAAAGCATCCCGGACTCATCAAGAATCGAGGCGAGGCGCTTTGGAGAATATCTGTGGCGTTAAAATTGCTTATACCCAAACAAGACTTCGTGCGGTGGGTTGACAACCGGCGATCCATCCGCAATGACCGAAGCAGCCGTCGGCGTGATTCGCCAAAAAGCGCGCCAGCGAGTCAGCGAACCCATGAAGTGAGTCGGTGGCGTCTGAAACCGAAAACGGCGGCGATAAGCTCAACGGCGAGTTGGCTAAACTCAAAGCGTTGGCGAGGCGGAATCAACCGTGCCAGTCCGTCGATGCAAGCGAGCCGTTCGAGCTCACGGAAGTTGATGGATGGACTCAAACCTGCGGCGACATCAGGAGAAAAACCAAGCGGAAGGCAGAAGAATCGGCGGAGAAATGGCATAAAGCGGCGAGGCAGCGGGACCTCGGCCAAATTGGCGAGGTACCTCGGCAAGTGGCGAGGTGGCTCGGCCACTATGGTGAGCCACCTCGACGACTTGGTGAGGTACCTCGGCGAGCCGAGGTGGCTCGATAGCTATCGCGAGCCTCCTCGGCGAAGGCAGAATACCTCGGCCAAGGCGAGTGGCTCGACAAACATAAACAGAGCCTCGGCCAAGGCGAGTGGCTCGGCCAACATGGCCGAGCCTCCTGCGGCCAGTGGCCAGTGGCTCGACCATTAGTGACCCCCACAGAGA
The DNA here is from genome assembly GCA_012295165.1 of Asparagus setaceus. Taxonomy (NCBI): domain Eukaryota; kingdom Viridiplantae; phylum Streptophyta; class Magnoliopsida; order Asparagales; family Asparagaceae; genus Asparagus; species Asparagus setaceus. The sequence continues at coordinate 14,929 of WHSE01000267.1, forward strand.
TGTATAAATGGGGGGTCTTCTAGTTGATCTTTGGATTTTTGGAGGCTGGGTTGGATTTAGGGATCTTGGACTTGGATTTTTGAGGATTTGGCTTTGGCTTTGGTGAGTTTTGAAGAGTTTAGAAGAATTCTCCACGAGATCCACGGCGAATCAGCAGCAGATTCGAGCAGTACAAGTCCGATCGGCGTCGAGATCCACAAATGGCGGGGTAAGAAAACTTCGGGTCGAACTCTGAATACCCTCTAGGTTAAGCTTAGTCTTAATCTCGGGGATAGCTTGTGTTTCTCCTTGTAGATCTCACCCGCTCGTGATCCTCTCCCGTGAGTGTGATCCTTGATCCTCTCCCGTGAGTGTGATCCCCTCGGTAACCGTTTCCTTAGTGAAGCGAGCCCCTCTCTGTAGTTCGAGCAGGGTTTACACGGGGATCGAATTGCGCGGTGGTCAGCGAACGAACAAAAGTCCGACGCAGGCAAAGAACCAGCATAGCGAGGATCGTAAAATAGAGATCCTGTGTTTGTTCAAAAGGAAGAAAGTTGTAATTTTCGTTTTCATTATGCGCCTAAAATAAAGGCATTTCTTTTGTTTGAAATTTTGTTGTAGGCCATGAAGGCCTACAGTTCAAACAAGCAATGAATAACAAACCAACTTTCCCCATGATACAGGTGAGGCGGCGAAATGCAGTCAGGGTCTCCCCTTCCACCGGTTGGCTCGGGAGTGGTTTGGTGCTCGAGATATGCTTTGAGTTCTCACGAAGTGCCGGCATTCTTGGTCCCTCCAACTTCTTCTTGGGATCTTTGGCCCCTCGAGAATTTTGAAGAAAGGGCTTCTCTCTGACTTGGGCGAGGGGCCCCAGGCGGCTATCTTCCATTGAGCTTACGAATGTCCTTCATGGTGCGGCTCGGAAGTCGCTCGATAACTTCTATCTTCTCGGGTTGATCTCAATCCCTCTACGGGTGATCATAAACCCCAAAAATTTTCAGCGCACTCCAAAGCATTTGGTGGGTTGAGCTTCATCGCGGTAATCGAAGGGTGGCGAAGGTCTCCTCAGTCGGTGATATGGTGTTGCCAATCTCGACTTCACCAAGATGTCGTCCGTAGGCTTCCACATTCGGCGGTGGGCCTTGAAGATCTTGTTGACCAGCCTCGGTAGGTGTAGGCATTCTTGAGACCAAAGGGCATCACTTTGTAGCAAAAGGTGCCTCGATGGGTGATGAAGGGCGTCTTCTCGATCATGCCTGCGCATGCGGATCTGGTTGTAACACGAAAAAGCATCCAGAAACTTAGCAGCGATGTCCCGTGCTTTCGTCCAGCCCGATCAATGCGGGGGGGTAGCTGTCGCGGGGCATGCTTTGTTGAGTCGGTGAAGTCGGCCTTACGTCCTCCATTTGCGCTAGACTTCTTCACTAGGGCGGCGTTGGACAACCATTCGGGATATGGACTTCGAATGAAGTCGGCTCGAGAACGCTTCGACCTCCTCTGCTGCCGCTTTTGCGCTCGGGCCCAGGTGCCTCTTCTTACGTCGAACCCGGCGTGTTCGGTCGAGAGCTCATGGCAAATGGCGTCGGTGAAATGCGGCATGTACGGACTCAAAGCAAACACATCAAGATTAGCTAAAGAAAAGCAATTATCGCACCTCTTAATGGTTAGAGAGGTTGGATCCGATCTGAGTGCCCTCTGCCCTGCGTGGTCGATGGGGATCTCGTGGAGATCTTCGGCTGAGTCGTTCTCGGCTCAGATCCTCTTCGAGTTGTGAGCCGTCTTCTCAATAGGCATTGGGTCGCGACTCCTTTCCCCTTTGTGGTGGCGAGCGTAGCTCGGGCTTCCCACGGTAAGCGGACCGTCGACCCTCTTGGTGTAGAATTTGATCATCGATGGTAGGTGGGACGGGATGGCATAAAGGTGGAAAGGCGTTCGGCCCAAGATGACATTGTCGTGACGATGTCCATCACCGGCCCGGGCGTCGATGGTTGATTGGCATGGCGGTTGACCTGATCGGGGAAGGGTGATCGACCTTCAGGAAAGCGAAATCCGGTAAAGCCAATCGAGGGGACTATAGGCGGTGGAGCTTAGGCCGTCGATGCCCATGCGGTTGAATGCATCCAAAAACAATAATGACGGAGAGCTCCTGTCGATCATGATCCTCTTCACCTTGAAGCCGTAGATGTCGGTGATATAGCCGATAAATTAGAGTCGTGAAGCGTCGACTCCTAGTCCGCCTACCCGAAAGAGATGGGCACATCGTATACGCCTCTTGTCATGGTGTTCACTGGGGGCATGCCTCTTAGGCGTTATTGGACTCCCCTCCTAGGGTGGGACCTCGGTGATGGTGTTGATGACTCCCAGACTCCCTTGGCCGGCTTCCTGCGCTCAGAATTGGTCGAGTCTGCAGGGAGGCGAGGTCGGTGGTGTCCTCCAACTGGCTTGCTCTCGGTGGATCAAATTCTTCAAGAAGCCTCTTTGGATGGGGTCTTCAATGTCCTTCAGAGAACGGCACTCTGCGGTGTGGTGGCAGGTGGCATCCGGTGGTATCGGCCCAGAATGTGATGAGTCTCTCTTGCTCGGGTCGCTCATCGTGAGGGCTTGTGGAGAGCCCCTCTCTCACGAGGCCTTGTCCGGGGGCCCGAGAGGTATTGAGGGCCTGTGAACCTTGGAGGGCGTCATGCTCTTCTATCCTCCCTCTGTCGAACCGACCATTGCGTTGTTCTTGGGAGGAGGATTGTCTCGGCTCCTCTTCTCTCAGTGGTCTGGAACAAACCTAGTGGGATGGGCGGCTGGAGGCAGCGTAGGTGGTGGTGAGGAGGATGAGGAGTCTGTGATGCTGGCGGTGGGGGAGCACGTCGGAGTAGTCGTGGCGTCTTGTTGGACTTCGATTTCTTTGTGGCGATCTTGTATGCTTCGCTTCTTCCATGTTCATGTAGGCATGGGCTTTGGACATCAAGTGCTCGTAGCTCTTGATGGGCTTCTTGTTGAGGGCTTTTTAGGCGGTCGCCCGGTCGCTGACCCGCCACGAGCATACCGACTTGGCTCCCTTGGTCTTCGACTTCTAGCCTCTTCGCTGAAACCTCTTGATGTAGGCCACGAGGCTCTCGCCCGACTCTGCTTAGTGCGAAGGCACTTTGGAGGCGGTTTGGGCTTGGCATTGGCCAGAAGTGGTGTATGAGCTAGGCTCGGTTCTTGAAGGCTAGATGGACTTCTTCTCGAGTTCCACAAAGCTTGGCGCTTCCGTCAAAGTAGGGAAGCAATGGCGGTGTTGCCGGTGCTTGCATCATGACCATGGTGTTGTAGTAGTCCTACATGCTTTCGGACGGGTCCACATAGCCCGCCCTCCATCGTCGGCATCTTGAACTTCGGCGGGCTTGTATGATGGTCGGCGAAGGGTGCTCCCTCCGATGGCGTCGGCGGCCGGCTGGTATACTTGATTATAGTCGCCGTCTGTTGGTGGCGGTTAGGAGTGGTGCCGCGGGCGCGATGTGAGTCTGGAGGCTGTCTTGGGTGGGCGATCCCTTAGGCTGGGAAGAACTTTCATCGGTGAGTCGAATGCTAGAAGCGGCGCTAGGCAGCACCATGAGTTTGGTGCCTGCGAGGGGTGAGGTGGCGCTCTGGTGATCCCTCCGTGACTTGTCAAGGTGGGGAGTCTCAGAGCGGGATCGCCTCTGGGCAGCGGTGGTTGCCGGCGGTGAAATGGCGGTGGCGGAAGGCGGCCGCCGTTATTCTTGATAAGCTTCGCTGCTTGTGTTAAAGCGAGGAGAGTGAAAGATCAGGCTAAAAGCTTAGGCGGGTATGCATGGTGGCTTGCATGGCTTGGGTGATCTTCCGGTGGATTCACGAGTTGGGCACAGGTGACATAGCCGCATGTAGGTTCACGACGGAAAGATCATCGCCGTGGACATAAATTAGAGAAGAAGAAGAAGGCCACGGTGGGGCAATGATGATGTATATAATCACGATCACTAACCTCGGATGAGTTTAGCTTTAAAGAGGCGAGTCGCTTTCTCTCCTAAAGCCGGCCGACTCGATCAAAGGATTAGCCTAGCGAAGAAGGACTGCGGAAGAGAGTTGGGATCTCGGTGGTTCCTCCAAGCGGTCAAGTTAGTAGAGTGGGGATAGTCTAATGGGCGAAATTCATTGAAGAGATTGCTTACCTTCTTAGGCTGTTCACGTTTCTCTTTATAGGTAGGGTTAAGGGGTATTTCCGTCTTTCCATTGGTTTGGGAACCATGATGAGTCAGACCCTCCCCTCTCCGCGTGTGGTTGGTGAACACTTCTCGATCTGCTAGAGTGGGCCTTCAGTGTCAATCCGGGTGATTCGAGGTTGGTGTGGTCTATCGCTATTAATGGGATGGGATTGGCGGCTGGCTTTGCACATGGGTCGAGGTGCCTTATCTTGAGAGATGGAATTAAAGGTGTCGGTGCATTCAATGTTGATGGGCTCGAATCTTGTATAACCGTCGTTGAGTGGAGAGGAACCACATAGGGCGAGAGGGGAGTTGAGGCGGGGGCCACTCGCCGGCCTCTTGGGGCGTCCGTTGGATGTCGGTTGGAGGGGCGGTGGCGCCGCCCTCCAGCCCGTCGAGGGAGCGGATGGCTAGAAGAGGGGCTAGGTTTGCTTGTTACGGTGTTATGCGGAGAGCGGGCAGCGGTTGGAAAGGGTTATGGTGGATAGCGGGTTCGCGAGGCGACTAAGTCATGCTGGCGTCGTCGGGGGTGGCGGTTGGAAGGTGATGGTCGTGCGTCCCCATCGCCGGGAGGGACAAGCGAAGGATAGCCACGAGAGCGATCAATTGGTTGGAAGCGGGCCGAGTAGCCTTCGCGTTCTGCGGAGAGTTGTTGATGGGCGACCCACACGCCTTCGTGTTGGTTATGGTGTGATCGTTTAACGGACCATGGCGAGGTGGCAGCGTGAGCGCCAGTGGAGTGGTGTGGAGGTTCATGTTGCTCCAAGTTAGCGGCGAAATGCTTATCCATATTAACACTTGGTTTTCTCTTTAATCACTAATTAGTGGTTATGACCATATGAGAACTCAACGTCTTCAATCTAGAAATCAGCAGGTGATCCATCAAATCAACCCCTAAAGTGAACTTCATTCGAAATACCAAGCGTTAGAAGAAGAGTGTGAGTTAGACCTGAAGTTTGAGGAGATCTTTGATGAAGAAATCAAGCTATTACAGAAGTTAAAATTAGAGCAAGTCTTCAAAAAGAAAAGTACTAAGTTAGACACAAGTTTTACTGATCTCAGCTTCGAAGAACTCTTTCCTGATGAACCTAGGTTCCTAGAAGATATGGAACAATGGCCTATCATGTCTCAACCATGAACCTTGGGTTTGAGGAGATTTTTAAAGAAATTTGGTTGTGTTAGGATAAACTTTCATTCATATGGAATCGAGTTCAAATTTGAGACTAGCTTTCTAATTAATCGGCACCAAAAATTTAAGATGCATGACCCTCTACCAACTTGCCATCAAATGCTGCTGAAATTATTGAAAACCTTAGAAAGTACATAATTTAAGCACATCATAAAGTTTATCATTTTAGACTTCTTCAAAATTCAAGATAGAAATTTCAGTAACAAGGTGTAATGTAGAATGTGAGTTTTAATTTTCAATCCTTTATTCTACATCTTTACTCATGTCTCATAATAATAAGAGTAAAAAATAATTTATTCTTCTCTCATTTGGAGAGTTTCTTTTCTTTTGAGAAAAAAAGAGAAATAAAATTTTGGCTACACCCTCCTCCTATTAATCAAAATTAAAATTATAGATTCTTACCATTTTATCATTGTTCAAGGTCGATCGAAAAATATAAGTGCTACATTTACTATCTGCTTTACCTTTTGTATTAAATAACTTGTATTAAGAACAATCTATATATATATATATATATATATATATATATATATATATATATATATATATATATATATATATATGTATACCACACATACACTATCTGCTTTTTGCATTAAATAACTTGTATTGAGGACAATGCAAAAAAGAATACACACACAATTATATATATATATATATATATATATATATATATATATATATATATATATATATATATATATATATATATATATATATATATATATATATATATATATATATATATATATATATATATATATATATGTATAATGTGTATTATTGTGTAATGAAGTGGGGGCGGTGTGTGTAACATATACATATTTTGGTTACACCTAGCACCATGATTATGCCTCTGCCCCTAGCAACCGACTCTGATGCATCTCTCTTTTGTCCTGCCGATTGCACTCCTCAAACATGAAATCATGCCCTCTTTCCCAACTCCTTAGCGCTCCTACTCGACGAGCGCCATTTGATCCCCCTTCGCTTGGGCCACATCCTCAACTCAGTAGGTGAATTTAATACGAGATTTAGGCCAAAGAAGTAATTCAAGAAGCATTTTATTGAGAAAGGAGACGAAGAAAAAGAAGATTAAGATTTTTGCAGAAAATGACTAGTGACTTTAATTGGAGACAGATTTCTTGTTTTGTGTTTTAATTCTTTTCTATCTCCAAAGTTGTAGGATGTGCTGCATAGCTCTGTAATTTTCTTCATAACATGTGGAGATGAAATTGTATTAAACATGTTACCTGATTTGAGACATATATATATTGTTGATTTTCAATTATTAAAATTTTCTGGAGTAATACAATTTTCAAGTATTAACATTTCATCGTAGAAATTCATCTCTTCGAGAATCATTTCATTTTTGGGAAAATTGCTTCTAGCCCCCAAAATGCATAATAAGTATTCCCCCCGGACTTTTCAACAATCCCCAAGCACCCAAAAATTTTCTTTTATTCCTTTAGCCCCCTGTGTACTTTGAAGCATGAGATGACCAAATTACCCCAAAGCCGGTTGTTTTCTCAGTAGGTAATCCATCTCGAGGAAGTGAAATCTTGTAGCACATTAATGGTGATTAGAATCGGTTTTGGAGGAAAAAACCCATTTCCTCCAAATAATTGCCATCTTCTACCTCTCTATCGGCATGACCCACAGAACAATAATTCCTCTTTGCTTACCCCAACTACTCTCTCAGGCCATTTAATCCTCCATAACTCATCTTTGATTATTCAACTACTTTTCTACAAAATAGCGGATAGATCCCTCCTTTGCATGGTTACTAACACTAAAAGCAGCGATGAGGGTGAGGGTGTTTTCATAGTTATCAAGCGAGTCTACGAAATCATTGGCTTGAAGTATCAAGTGTCCCAAAGGCTTAAAATCGTTGCATTCTCTTTCAAATTCATATCCAGAAGGGAAAAGTTATATTTTGCAATTGATAATGTGATGACTTGAGGTTGATGTTCGAGTATTGTCGTCGTAATGGATTCTGAGACATAAACTTATATCTTTGCCTCATTGCTGAATCCTCAACTTCGAGAACACCCAAACCTCTCGAGAAAATGTGTAAGCATTTCAATTATAATTTCTTTATGTTTTGGATGTTAGGTTATGAGTTGGTTGTTAACCTTGTACATTGGTTGCGATGTTATGCTTTGGTTGTTAAGGTTATGGGTTTGTTGTTAAGGTAATGGGTTTGTTGTTAATGTTATGGGTTTGTTGTTAAGGTTATGGGTTTGTTGTTAAGGTTAGTGGTTGTTGTTAAGGTTTTGGTTTTGTTATCCTTATGAGTTTTCCTCACTTTTACAGTACTATCGAATGAAAATTAGCGATCGTGCTCGTCACTCATCCAACCATATAATGATGGCGTATTCTAATGACAATCCCACTAGAACACGATCATGATGATAGAAGACATTGTTAACAACCAAACCAAGATCGGTGAGTGGCACACGACCATAAGTCAAAAAGGAGAAATTTAGCAGTCTTTGATGAAGTTAGATTAGCACTTCAATACTACTCAATTGCGAAAAGGTTGGTATGATTTTTACCATAATGAACAAAGGCGTATAGAGTCTATTGGTTCGGGGAGAAGGATTGCCCTTGGATGTTGTTTGCTTCCCCACTCAGAAATTCCTCAATTATGTCTATAAAGAAGTTGCTCTACCCACACTTGCGGTCAACATGGAGCTAATCTTTGGCAATTCAAGAGCATCCAGTTCATTGCAAACCAAATACAATCTGTTTTGAAGGTTAGGCCAGATCTTCGGCCAATTGATATCAAGAAAGACTTGTACTCAAATTACGGCATCAATATTAATTACAATAAAGCGTGGCAAAGCAAAGAGGGCACAACAGGGACTTTTGTTGGTGGCGATGATGAGGCTTCGATTCACTAAGATGGTAATACTTATATTATTAAATAAGTATTTATACATTAGCTGTCATGCCTCTGTTATCCTAACTAGTTGTTAAGGTTATGCATCGACTGTTAAGGTTATGAGTTGGTTGTTAGGGTTATTAGTTCATTATTAAGGTTATGCGTTGGTTGTTAAGGTTATGGATTTGTTGTTAATGTTATGGGTTTGTTGCTAAGGGTATTAGTTGATTGTTAAGGTTAACCGTTACTAGGGTTTAATAATGAGGTTAATATCACGGTGAATACTTGTTATATTTATGCAGTATGAAGCCATGGTTCAAGCAACTAATCCGAGGAGCGTGTTGCTATGGCGCTAATGGCCATTGCGTTTAAGCGTTTGTTCATAAGTTATAATGCTTGTATTGAAGGGTTCATTCTTTGGATGTAGGCCTCTGTATTTTTAAATGGAACATTTCTTAAAGACCTTCTGAGGTATATTACTTAGTGCCAGAGATATGTGGCAACCAAGGAATATTTCCTCTTGCTTATTGGTTTCGCGACCGGGAGAATGAGGAAAATAAGAAATGGTTCTTACAAGGAGTTTGGACCATACTATATGATAGGGAAAAGCCTTCGATCCTCCACATCAAGCGGTCATGATTTACGATCTTGACAAGGGTATTAGGTTAGCGATCGAGGAATTCTTTCCAAATGCATTCCATTCAAGGTGTGTTCTACATCTAGTCGAAATTTCAAAAACAATGAAGGAGTTGGGTCACAAAGCAAATGCGGCTCAAATATTGGGTGATTTATTACAAACGCGGCTTATAAGTACATAATTTTGAATGGGATGATTACATGAAAGAATTGGCGTGATAGATCAAAGGGCTTATGTTCGCAATGAATTACTTCGGGAGAGATGGACAAGCGCTCATTTCCACGGTATAAGGTATGATATCTTGTTTATAATTTAATTGTTAATGTTAAGATTTTGTTGTTAAGGTTACGGTTTATTGTCAGTTCTGAGTTTAGATGTTAAGGCTACAGTTTTGTTGTTAAGGTTACAGATTTATTGTTAAGCGTAGAGATTAGTTGTTAAGTTTATTTCTTAGTTGTTAAGGCTACAGTTTAGTTGTTAAGGTTACGTCTTAGTTATTAATGTTACAGTTTTGTTATTACGTTTTCAGTTTTGTTGTTAAGGTTAATGTTTGGTTGTTAAGGTTACATAGTAGTTGTTAAGGTTACCGTCAAACTTATGATTTTTTCCATTTGATTTATAGGTATGGCCATGTGACTTCGAACGTTGCTGAGTCCTTCAACAGTTGGATAAGAAAGGCACGGATGTTACGAATCTTACCTCTGGTGGAGACGATACGAAAGCAAATCATGGAGCGTATGCATGAAAGAAGGCTTATGGCAGTGAAATAGTCTGGATACTTATGTCTGGAAGCGGAGATAGTCTTAAGTGATAATATTCATCATGGAAGTTGCTTACCTATTAAACATTCAACAGCAGATATTGTGGAGGTTGAATCTAATAAAAATTGCCATGTAGATTTGAAGAATCAGACATGTTCATGTAGGTCTTGGGATATCACACGCATTCCTTGTAAGCAAGCTTGTGCTGCAATTACTTGGATGGGATGAGATATTTATCAATATTATGATTGGTTTATGACTGTTGAAGCATTCACAGTATCTTATGAGCCGATCTTCTATCCTATTTCAGATTACGAAAAGCGCGTTGTACCTCCAGAAGACCATCTGTTAAAGCCTCCCCTTACTAAAAAAAGACGTGGAAGACCATGTACTAGACGAATAAACAACAGGTCGCTGAACACCCATCCTGTTAAGTGCTCCCGATATCACACGAAAGGTCACAATCGACAAACATGCAACGAGCCTATCTAGTTGCCAAACATATGTATTAATTGCTAACGTTTTGTATTATCAGTTAACAATATGTACCCTTTTGGGATGTCTGTTATAATGTTGTTAAGGTTATGCCTTTGTTGTTAAGGTTAGGGGTTAGTTGTTAAGGTTAGGGCTTGGTTACTAAGGTTAGGGATTGGTTGTTAAGGTTATGAGTTTGTTGTTAGGGTTAAGGGTTTGTTGTTAAGGTTAGGTCTTTGTTGTTATGGTTAGGGGTTGGTTGTTAAAGTTAGGGTTTTGAGATCATTAGTTACTTTATTGTCATCTAACAACTTCTTAGTAGTGTTATTGTTATCTGAGATGATCTTAACAACTTCTTAGTAGTGTTATTGTTAAGGTTGGGGCTTTGAGATCATTAGTTATGTTCTTGTCATCTAACAACTCCTTAATAATTACAATAATTACGTAAGTAAATACAATAATTATATACAACATGTTTATTATAATATTTACACCAATTTAGTATTTCCAACAATTTTGTATTTACACCAATTCTGTAAGTAAATACAACATTTTTGTATTTTACAACAATTTTGTATTTACAAGTAAATATTTACAATATCTGAGGCTTTTGGAAAAAAAAGCTGATCTATGACCAAGAGCTGCTTTCAATGTCATCATCGTCAAGTACACCGAGTTCTTTTTTCTTCTTTCTCCCTTCAATTATTAATTTAGCTGCTAGCCTCGACCATATGACCCATGTGTTATGAGCTTGAGGTGTGAGTTGCAGGACACTTTTACCTCGAATAATAGCTTTTATATACAAGTAGATGTAGATCCCGCAGTCATACCTAGACATAAAAAAAATATACACCATTAAAAAATGTTAAGAAGTTCTAACAAGAACAACCAATGCCTAACCTTAACAACCAATGCCTAACCTTAACAACCAATCAGTAACCTTAACAACTAATGCCTAACCTTAACAACCAATACCTAAGCTTAACAATCATACGTGAAAAAGAGTTTCAGAAAACTTACGATCCCTTTTATATCTCGCATGGAACTGGGATTGGATTGAAAAAACTGTACAAATTATTCTCGTTGAAGCTAGCTTTAATGTAGTTGAAGGCTTTAACAATGTTCATCACAGGTTCCATATGTCCAGCTCAATCTATCAAGGAGTCATAATGGCGCGCAACATTATTTTCTAGATCAAACTCCAAGAGATGCCAATGATCATTTTTGACAATGGGAACTAATAGGTTGGCAATTCCTTGATCGATGAAACTTTTGATGAAGATATCATAAGCGCCCTTGCAGTCAGGTTTTCCTTTCTCCACAAGTATTGTATGCTGTAATCAGGAATTAGACTGGTCAGCCACTTTTAACATGAATTGAATAGACCTACCTCTGCAAAGATATAGATACTTACGAAAAAAAGCGAGACCAAACCATATTTTTGGCGACATGATTGGTTACGAGGCATATTACGCCATTCATTATTGTTTCAATTAGCGATTCATTAACCTAGAAGATGACAAACAAACAAGAATAAATAATAGTAACATAAAATAATAGTAACATAAAAGCCTCCTTCAAATTAATTATTAAGAATAAATTTTAGCTTCGAGAATCATCAAATCGACCACCAGTAAGATGTTGAAGCTCAAATCTGTTAATAGTTGCCCAGTTTTGTACACTTTAAATACTGCAAAAGAATGAAACAATTAATATACATTAACTATAAATCAATGTAATCAAGTAACCTTAACAACAAATCGATGTATAACAACAAACCGTAACCTTAACAACCAAACCGTAAACTTAAAAATAAATCCGTAACCTTAACAATAAATCAGTAACCTTAACAACCAAACCGTAAACTTAACAACCAAGCCGTAAACTTAACAACCAAACCGTAAACTTAACATCCAAAGCGTAACCTTGCCAACCAAGTACGTAAACCTAACAACAAGGAGATAACCTTAAAAGCAAAACAATAAAATTATAATATGAGATAAATACTTACTTGTTGCACCTACAAATCTGAAATGATTGAGAGCTTTATTCTCCTCTTAAGGTCGGTAGCATCTCTAGATACCTTATAATTATGAAAAAATATGGGGTGCTCATCATAAAATTTTATGATGAAACCTTGAGAAAGGGAATGTGCGTGTTTAAGTCATTCTGAACTTTTCTTCTTCCTCACTCATAGGAGAACTCATGGCAGTTTTCCAAAGTGGTGGGATCACCATGTAGCCCGTGAGGAGGAGGCAATTAGGCCCCTTTCCCCCACTTCTATTATTTCCTTTTCCCCAAAATTTATTTTTCTTTGGTGCCTTCTTCTTCCCCTCGATTAAGGGGTAATTACATATTTAGAAGGCTTCACTCTTTTTGTTCTACTTCTTTTAGAGTGCAGAGCCCAGTATGCCCTCTTTCTCTTATTCATCTTAAAAATGAGAGGAGCGTGGTCATCTTCCTCCTCAAAAATAAGTAAGCTCACGGTGGAGGAGGGACTTCCTCTGAGTAGGACCTTCCCTCTCGTTATCAATGTCCGTGGTATCGGTGGAGGGAACTCTCGTTGGAGGGTCTTCCTAGCAACCCGCGTCTGTGGAGTGCAGTCAAAAAAGTAATTAACATTTACTTCACAACGTATCTCTAACCTTAACAACCAATCCGTAATTCACACGTACTAACCTGTACAAGCTTGCTTCTCAATGTCAGCAAAAGTATCATCTGGAGGGAATTCCTCTGTTGGAGGGACTATCCCAAGTCGAGGGCCTTCCCTCTCATTATCAATATCAAAGAAGTCGGGGTTGAAATTCCCTCTCCATCTCAATGTCAGCGTCTGTTGAAGTGCACGAGTCAAAAAATTATTTAAAAATTTAACAACCAACCTTAACAACCAATACATATACTTAACAACCAATCGGTAAACTTAACAATAAATCTATAACCTTAACAACCAATCTGTAACATTAACAACCAATCCATATACTTAACAACCATCCTGTAACCCTAACAACCAATCTCTATCCTTAACAACCTATACATGTTGAGAGAAAAGGTCTAACACGTACATGTTTGTGCTCCATTATTGGGTGGACATCTCTCTCGACCTCTTATTATTATATCTGATGAGGCTTACGCATCGGGCATTCTTTGAGCTCCTCTCTCGGCCTTCTCACTTGTGCGACGAGAGAAGCCACTTTTATAGATAGAGATATCGTAGGTTAGTGGCATCACTCGATCTTTGTATTTCTTCTCTTGGTGTGACGTAATTTTTGATTATAAATGCGATCATCTTCCAATCTTTCGATTCTTTGAGGCAAATCCATTTGATCAACGGCCTCGTTGTGCTACTTGACCTCATCAATATTATGTGACATGGTCTATGCAATAGGAAGATAGAGTATTATTTAAAATAAAAAATAATTAAAATCTAAGAAACCAAGAGACAAGATGAACAATAAATTTTACTACAATGCTTACCCATCCTTCAAAAGTGATATCATCTTCTGATCCCCTCTTCTTTTTATTTTTGGGGATAGGCTGTCTTGGGCTATGTGCCCTGCCGGTGACTCTAGCAACCGGCTCCTTATTCTTCTCTACTGTCTCTCTCCTCTTCTTCTCTTCTTCTTTCTTCTTCTCTTGGAGCCTCTTCTTCTCTTTCTCCTTCTCCTGCTCCTTCCCTAGCACCCCTCTATCTGGTACTCTAAAAATATTCTCAAGCCTTTGAACTTAGCCATGGAACTCTGGATGCTTTATAGTAGCTTGCTTAGCTCTAGCTTTATCGTGGCCAATCAAGGGATCCCCAACTCCTCCCAATTTCACCCAATTTGTAAGGGAGGTCAGAACATACTTTTCATTCCCTGGCTTGATGCCAGGTCATAGTACCACAACCGCATTGAGAGAAATAAAAGATTAACAACCACTCTATGACCTTAACAACAATTACGAACCATAACAAACAATCCAGAACCTTGACAACTAAACCCGAACCTTAACAACAAAGCAAGAACCTTAACAACCAAACCCTATCCTTAACAATAAGTCCAGAACCTTAACAACCAACTCAGATAGTTAACAACCAATCCCTAACCCTAGCAACCAACACGTACATAACAACTAATCCCTAATCCTAGCAACTAACACCTATACTTAAGAACTAATCAATCAAGATTGCATACTATTATTTAGTCATTGCACTCAACAATAAAAGTAGGATTACTTACACAAACAAGTGGGTACACCCTTGCGCATATAGAGTCTTTCCTTTGCGTAACTCTTTTCTTTTGTAGGGCCCTTCAATGCCTTTTCAATTGCATCATATGTCTCATTGAAGATATAGGTCCCCAAGCGGTGTCATTTGCTTGTTGAATACCGCCAACATACTTGAACAAATGCCTTCAATGCCAAGAAAAAGTTGCTTGGACACCATCATGCTCACCGATAGAGGATCTCAGAGTGACAAAGTCCTTCACGCCTTCACGGTTAGTTGAATGTATAAGTTTTTGAGTAGATCCTCAACATGGTGTCCGTGGGTACCGAGGAGAGAAGCCTTCTTCTTGTCACCTTCACCGACACTGTGAACCTTAGGTCTAGTAAAAACCTAGACCAAATTCTATTACTCCACTCTGGGGTTTAACAAGATCCCCCTCATTAGAGAACCATGTGGCTCATTACCCATTCAAGGTTGAATGAGCACTCGATTTCTTCTCCACTTTGTGCATCGCTGAAGATAAATTTCATCTTTTTTCGGTCCCACTATCTCAACACGTGCTTGAAAGTGGGAAGATCAAGACCGGGAGGGCCAAAGTGAATGTAGTGTCTGAATACACTCTTTTGAAGCCTACTAGAAGCCTAGAGGAAGCCCATAAAGCCCAAAAGACCAAGAAGAAATCGAGTCAATAAGTCAACATAAGAAAATAAATTTTACAAACTAATTTATTAGCTAATCGATTAGCTAATTTATTAGCAATCGATTAGCTAATTTATTAGCAAATCAATAAGCTAATCAATTAGGTTGTAACATAAACTCATCAATGGCTAATTTTAATTTCTTGAAGCTCAAGACTAATCCAAGGGCTAATGTTGATTGATCCAAGATATAAATAGGAGTAGAGAGTGAGGATGGGAGATACAGGAAATTTTTAAAACACTTTTTGGAGAGAAGGGCATTTTAGTAGGCCTTCCTAATTGTAAACTTTAGTTTACTAATAAAAAATTCCTCTGCTTAATTTATTTCTTCTTCTCTTTGGTGATGAAGATTTGCTTCACAAAGGGCCAACTCCTTGCAATGTAAGTTTTAATTTTTATTTTTATTTTCTTGTTAATCAGAGTTGCATGATTAGGATTTTATTTCTTATTTTTTTTCATGCTTTGTAGTTTAGATTTTTTTCTTGCTTTTGTAGTGTAGATTTTTATTCATGCTTTGTAATTTAGATTTTAATTACTTGCTTTTTATTTACTTTATAGTTTGAATTTTATTTTCTTATTTTTCTTTCATGCTTTGTAATTTAGGTTTTATTTGCTTTTGTAGTATGAGTAGCTAATTTCTTTTGTATTTCTAGGATTAGATGAAACTAGTTTAATTTCCTTTTTAATTTTGAATTGCTCTCTTATTGTGCTTAAATGATCATGCTTAGGATAATCAACTAGAATAATCATTTGTAGAAAAAGAATTTGATAGGCTATGCTTATCTTAAATGATTTGATAGTTATACTTTTCAATTCTAGAATTACTATCTAGCTATTTATTTCTATTCATGAGTGATAATATTGCATGAATATATTTGATAGGTTATACTTTTTTGAATAACTTAGTTTCGAAGGACCTCTTACGCCTCCTTGTTTGAAGGCATCGGGTACTAAAAGGCGTATTTTCCCGTGATATAACATCTGGGTTTACGTAGTAGTAGAATCTTGGAGCTCTTCTTGGATTGACTCTCTTTCCTCTCCATGTAGAATGCCATGTAAGGGCGTCGATGATAGGGCCAATCACCGAGGCTCCAACTTGGTTTGGGTTGCATGTACTTCTCT
>WHSE01000268.1:0-31070 GCA_012295165.1 Asparagus setaceus
TTGACATCCATCTTGATGTTGATGTGTCCACATGTAGGTCGAGTCAACATGTCCCTCATCAGTGAATACATCGATATACTCTGATTAGGCAATCAACTCTTCCTTTTCTTGGAAAGTATTGCTGATGTTTATGAGCTTAGGATGCTCTTCATCACCCATATTAACTGGACTACCTCGTCCTTAGTGGGGGCTCTCTTTGTTGAATCTATCCCCAAAGGCTGCTCTGGAGTTGATGGATCCATGGGTCTTCCCATGTTGGCATGACTTCATCACTCTCAACAGTGGGGATCGGCGTAGATATTTGACATCAAAGCCTTGAAGGCTTCTCCAGTGAGTGTCGGAATCCCAAGCAGAAGAATCGGGGAATGTCATCCCCTTCCTTAGGTGGATTATTATCAATCGACCATGAGCATTCATCTTGAAGAGGATTAGTATCCCAATCCAGTCTAAATGCATAATAGTTATCCGGCTTCCCTCTTGGGACATATCTCGCTCTGGGAGGGACTCGAGGACCTCGCCCAAAACATAGACCTTCCCCTTGTCAGAGTCGTACCCCACTTCTTCATAATACCCAATGTTTGGGACTATATCGAAGGTGTGGAGGATAGGCTTGTCGTCTTCATCTACTTCAAAGAAATGACTTCGTTGGAGCTGCATCTCCTTTTAGTAAACCAAGTCTTTTCATTACACGATCTTAGTGGGATGGCGAGTGTTGTCCCAAAGGAGTCTGGAGCTGCTTTTGTGTAAAGCAAAATGGCCGAGTTGGTAGGTGCAACTTCTGGATTGTTGTACAAACTGTCATCACATCATTCAAAGACAAAGGGTACTCTAAATCATCATTTATTAATTACTTCGGCAATTTGCCAATTACAATGTTCATGTGGCGATTCTTCATCGTCAAGATTGATTACAAGGGGTACAATGTCATTTAAAACAAAACCACCACTATAACCAAGCGGAAGCCGTTATCGGCTTCTTCACGGTCCGTTGCCTTGGGCGATGATTGATTTGGACTCATTACGGTAGAGGAGAATCGGTAAAATAATTCTCCATCCTTAAATGGTTGTTTGTCGCGACCACCATCTTGACCTCATTATTCGTGTCTACATACTTGAGACGATGAAGAGTAGATGGGACTATAGCGTTCTTGTGGATCCAAGGTCGACCCGACAATAAGTTATAGGAAGTCTGCGTCAATCATAGCGGTGACTTGGGACTTCAAGTCCCCATTTGGCACTTTATCGGGATTTTACCAGCGGTAGAGCCGGTGTTAAATCCGTGATCATCGTGCTACGGTGGCTAACTGGCGGGAATTCCAATGATACATGGCGTAGGGGCATGATGCTCCTGTGGAACGGGATCGACTTGGATCCGGTTAACTTCACTAGAGCCAATATACCCGGTGAAGTAAAGCGGCCTATCGTGCTTGGAATTCCTTGTCTGCATATCCTCCTTTGTAAAGGTGATGCAGGGAAAGTGTTTAGCCGTAAGGTTGCATTGTTGGGCCGACTCTTACGGACTCGGCCTAATCACGGAGTGAGAAGACTTGAATCGGCGGAGCTTCTTGAAGAGCTTCTCTCGTCTCTTTTGACAACCGCAGCAACTCGTAGAGAGTGATCCTGGCGGGAATATTAGCCAATTGGGCCATAACGTCGAAGCGATATGGGGCGTTGGAGCTTCCCGGTTTGTCTCTTCTAATCGGGTGATTGAGCAGAGGCGCCGGGTTGAACTTCTTCTTGTTGCCGTTGTGGCTTCTTTGGCGACCACCTCTTTATTCGCTTTGGTAGCAGTGAGAAATTGTCGGTGCCCCGGCTCGGCAGCGTCTTGGCATTTGGGTGGGGACCTCGGTACTTGTATTTGTACTGCGTGTCGCTCACGGTGGCGTGGGCTTGAGTTCTCCCGGACAAGCGGAATGCTATCACGTTCGTCATCTCCCTCGAATTGCGGAAGTAGCATGGCATGCCTTTCGCTTTGATTTTTCTTCGATGAAGAAGAGGCTACCCATTGCTCATCCTCAGCGGTGCGGGTGGATCCACGAGGACTTAGCCATTTGGGTTTGTATATGATACAAGTCCTTTCGGCGTTGCTTATGTGGGTCGAGTATTCCGCAGTCTTCATTCGACTTTGACCGGTTTTAGGTTCAAACCATGTCAATGGCGACCCAAAGCTTATGGACGCATTTGCTCCGACCTTCTTTTCTTTGGGCGGCTTCATAGTGATGACCCTACGTCAATTAAAGCTTGGATTTTATCCTTAAAGTGAAGCGAGGATTTAGTGGGGTGATGAGCGCCTATGATCTGTAGCGATATTTTGGGTCGTTAGTCCTCAATGCTTCCTCTTGATTACGAATCGGAGGGAGCTTGATCTTGTTATTTTCAACAAGATATTTGAAGAGACCAGGAATCTCGTCGTCCCTAAAGGAATAGGACTTCGGGAATCTCGGCTCTGAAGCCTTCTGTTTCTGCGGCCTGGTTGCCGTTGATTGTTGTGCTGTTGCGGCCGGCTGTTGCTTCTGCTTCTTTGGGGTTGGAGTTGGGCGTTTGGTTACGAACCGCCGTCTTGGCTGCTCTTTCCCTTTGCCATGGGACAAAGTTACGGCGAACTTCATTGTCGGTGGCCTCTTTCCGCCTTTTTCCTCTTGAGGAATCTTTCAGCTTGCTCTCCACGAACCTTCAAATCCTTCCACGTTATAGATGGTGCTGTCCCCATTGCCTCTAGCACGTCTATCGACAAGTTGTTATGGCAGTCTGGAGGATGAACTCCTCGTTATTGGATCGGCCGGTTCATTGCCTTGTTAGAATCGTTTGACAAAGATATCTCAGATTTCGATCATACGCTTCGTCGAACAGCGTCCCGATCGATACTTGTATCGTCGTCGAAGAAATTGGTGAGGAAACTAGATTCCATGTCGTCCCGGTATGAATGCTCCGAGGCGGTACTGTCGAAGCGGCCTTACGAAGGGTGCCAACGAATGACCGAACCATCAGGGGCTCGTTACCGGAAATAACTCCGAGGTGCGACTTGAAATAAATCAAGTGCTGCGTCGGGGAACCCTTCCCGTCAAACGGTGTGAAGTTTATTAAGTTAAACTTAGACGGGTACGGAATTGATTCCCACTCCCTCGGGTATGGGCAAGGAATACCTGTCTTCTTCACTTCTTGGCGGAAATCGGAGTTGATTTTGCTCTCGAGTCTTTGATCTTCGCTCTCATGGCGGCCATATCTACAATATGCCCGGCGTTGGTGGTTCGGAGGGTTATCATCCTCTTGTGCCTCCTCGATCGAATGTTGTCATCTTGGTCGACGTCGATCTTGTGACTCGATTCACCTCGATGTTTTGTCAAGGCTTGGATCTGTTGGTCATGCATTTCTCTCATCGTTTGCATGGCCAAATCCATCTCTAGCTTGAAGTTTTCCGTTGTTTAGCCAGCCGTCTAGCATTTTAGCCACTTGATGCATGCGATCATAAAGCGTTTCTTGGGGCTCCTTTCGAATCTGGTATGATCGAGCGATTGAGCCGATATCCGGCATCATCCTCGGGTATCCCTTTGAAGTTTGTCATTATCGGACCGTCCGGATAGTCGGGACCGCATAAGCGAGTTAACGTTGCGATGCGGCTGAGGATGGCGTGGCGGCGGTTCTTTGCGTCATGTTATTAGTGACCTCGGCAATTCATCCTCTCGGGATGTCATCCTTCTGAGTCGCCTTGACCTAGGTCTCGGCGTGTTGGTGCTAAGCCTCACGGAAGACCGATACCCTTTACGGAGTTTCTTGGCGGCAATTACACTCCGAGAGCACCGTTTTGATGAGCTTAGAGCACAAACATGGTGTGACGTGGGAGAGCTCTTCGAGCCTTCTTGTTCCCCGATGCGGTAGTATAACTCATCGACGCAGTGCGGAGCAATACGTGTTGTTGAATGCGATCTCGGGTATCGCGTCCTCATCGTCGGATGAAAACATCTCCCAGAGGGCGGGTCAATTCATCGAAACTTAGAAAGTGACTTCGCCTAGACTTTACGATGTGGTGAAGTCTCGGTGGACTCGGACCTCGATTTTCAATCCGATAGGAGGGTGCGAGTCTTCTTGTCCTTGTTGGGCGGGTGCGACCTCCTGCATGAGTGACCGTGATTCTTTTAAAGGACCTAGGCGATCCTTGATAGTTGGTTTGGTGGTGGTGGCGGAGTTGGCTTAGCCGGTTCAGGCCTGGATTTTGGCGCCATTTACTGCTGCCCTCGGCTTAAATGCGGACGAGCTGGAATGTTGGTAGTTTTAGCTTTTGGGCCGTGCCGGTAGGGTTGGAGCAGTTAGTTTTGGGCTTCCAAACACGGTGGTATGTCGGGACTTCTTTACCACCTTTTTCAATTCCACGAGCTTGTTGTACCAAAGCGTGCACCTGAGGAAGTCGCGCGGCATTCGGATCACGCTCAGGCGTGGAGCGGTTCGCTGACACGGACCCACTTTCGTTGGTTGGCGGCTTGGATGGGCGTCGATCTCTTGATTGAAGCCTGCGTAAGTCGATCTTAGATCCGCTTAGTGGGACCCCATCCATGGATTACTGACCTTGGCATATTTGCGCGCCATGCTCGTAAATCGCCTTTGGCGGGCTTCGCTTAGGCCTGGTGTCATGGCGTTCATCTCGGCGCCGTTATGTCGGGACTTGCGCCGAAGGGATTTTAAGCTACTGCGGCGGCGGGTTGGACTTCGCCGTCACGGGGCTCTACATCGGAGGCCCATCGGTTCTCCTGCGGCGGAGACCTTCTTGGAAGCGGGAGGCGGATCTGGAAGAGGGTGAGGGCGGTACTCCTCGAACTTCTCACGTCAAACTTCGAACTCGACCTCTTCCTCCACCGGATAGGAATCCAGCGGCTGACTGACGACCTCCGATCTGAGGCGGTGGCTCCCAACTGTCGTGCCCGACTTGTTCGGTAAAGTCGGTTTGATTGTCATTGATTTGAGCTGTTACAAACTTGTTCGCTGAAACAAATTCAAAGAAAATATGCCTTTTATAAGGCTTACAATGAAAATCAAAAAGATTACAACTTTTTCGGATGAACAAACCACGAGGATCTGTTATATCAAGATCACCGCTTGCGTGGGTTCTTTGCTCGTGGGGGACTTTTGTGTCCGTGGACGCGCGCAATCCGATCCAGTGGAGATCTAGATACGAGATCTGCGAATGGAGTGCTTATTTCCACGAAGGAAATAAGGCGTAGGCGAGGATCAACTCACGAAGGAGGTGATCGCCGGAGCAGGTGGAATCTACTAGGAGAAATCACACTTCGCCACGAGACTAAGGCGAAGCTTAGCCTAGAGGTAAATCCATAAACTTGACCTAGACCGTGGACTCGAGTTGGATCCTCTACCTCGTTGTGTAGATCACGAAGCGAATTCCTCTTGATCTGGCTTCGTCTCTTCTCACGATCAGCATTTCGAAGTTCAACCTCTATCACGAAGTTCCGGCCTCTTCAAGCGGCTCCTCAATTGCCCAAAGTCCGCTCCAAAGCCCACTGACTGCCGCTCAAGAATCGCTGGAAGTTCTCTCAAAGTCCGCTTTTCTCCAAAAGATCTCCGAAATTCCCCTCCCAAGCTCTCCGGCCGCCCCATTTATACAAGTCGGGGGACTTGTCTTGTCGGCGTCGGTGCCTCGGCCAAAGTGGTCGAGGTGCCTCAACTAACGGGCGAGGTGCCTCGGCTAAGTTGAGAGGTGCCAAACGCGAGTTCAAGCGAATCTGAGGTTCGAGGTTCGCTAAAAGGCGAGGCTGCCAAGCGAATCTGAGGTTATTGAATGAACCGAGGTTTGCCGCGAACCGAGGTTCGCCAAAATGGCGAGGCCGCCAAGTGAACACGAGGCTCGCCAAATGGCGAGGTTCGCCAAAGGCGAGTTAGTCAAAGGCGAGGTTCGTCAAAATGAACGAGGTTCGCCGTCTGCGAGTTCGCCACAAGGAACGAGGTTCGCCAAAATGAACTGGGGCTTTGCCAAGTGAACCGCGAGCTCGCCAATTAGCGAGTTCACCAAAAGCGAGTTAGATCAGCGGTTTGCCAAAATGAACGAGGTTCGCCAAGGCGAGGTTAGTCAAAAGGCCGAGGTTCGCCAAAATCGAGGTCCGTATCATTCGATGGGTTGTCATTCACGACTCGAATCGAGTTGGTTTGGGGATCTTGTAAGTATTTTTAAGCCCTCTGACCACCAACTTGAATTTGGTTCTTTAGAAAATTGAAGATTCTCTCTTTTTGTATATGTATTTGCATGCATAAGAGAGCTTGATTTGCAAAAGACTTAAAAGCAAACATCTCATGTTCAAATTAGTTAGAAAACATCTTTTTATCTATATACCGTTCAAAATAAAGAAAAATGTTTAAATCTATGACTCGTAATGTTTGAATTCCACAAGAATTCATTTTTCGGTCCAAAAGAATCATATTTCAAGGGTTTTAATGTTCAAATGCTTAAATTACAAATCGTTAAAAGCATTCCTTTGACAATAAAACAATTGGCCTAGGCAATCAAAAGTAATAACTTTTTTGAAAACTATATATCATTCATCGAAAAAGTCAAAAATAAAGAAAAAGAACTCTAATTCTATTTAAGAGAAAAAACCAAATCTATCTTGTTGGAGAAAATTAGAGTGAAAGGAGAGAATAAAGTATGATGGGCTTGATTAAATATCTTGATTTTAGTTTTAAGGAAAGTGAGAAAATTCTAAAATGGCGATTGCACAACATAAATGACCTTATTGTTGAATCATATATGATTTGTTCTTATTTCTGAGACAACACTATACATGTAAGTATCGAGATTTGGTAACTTCAGTTACTTTGACTTTCTTGTGGTTTGCTTCTCGTCTGTTTTAGACCTTTTCATGATCCGTAGATGCTTAATGAGCTCGAAGGATCCATTCGATGGTGTGCACACAATGTCTATTGAAGCATATGGCATGTCCCTTGGTAAATAAAATAAATTAATAGCGGAAGATAGAATTATATACTAAATAAATGGTGATTATTATGATGCCTCAAAATTAAACTGCTCAAGTTGAAAAATACCACTATATGTAGCAAAAATGATTTTTTTAAAAGAAAAAATACGAACATACGAAACTTTCAAACTTTTAAATCATAAACTTTTCTTACCTTTTTCTCACCTTCAATCTCCCTCTTCTCCAAAATTATTTGCATCTCTCATGGCCTTCTGACTCAAGCTCTAGTGCTTTCTCAACGTCCTCTTAGTGTTAATCTTATTATTAAAAGTATTTTCTATCTTCGTGATGGAAACTTGCTTCCCCTTCTCTGAATATATTCAAAAACTAAATAAAAAAATCTGTAAGGTTTCCTCAAAATAAACAAAGAAGATTAGCTCACCAAATGATCTCATAAGCTTTGAGAAGCATACAAAAATCATGTGTAGTAGCATTCGGATATGGCGATAATTGTGGTTGGTGAGAGGTGCTCTAGGAAGAAAGAGGAGTGGATTCTTTTGGTGTTGAATGATGGGTTATTTGTTAGAGTTTGTTTTCTTTAATATATATTATTATTGTTAATGGGGTTATAACAACATAATTAATTGATTTAATTGGGTTGGGGGTTATGATAGGAATTCAAATGGATTGATAGGTATTATTATTGAGTGGGGTTATGGGGTTATAATGAATTTAATTACAATAAACATAGTAAATAATATTTATAGTACTATTAATAACAATGCAATTATTCATGTTATTTGAGCATACATAACATGAATAATTAAAGTCTATCATGAATTAGTATTTACCACTATTTGGTTCACGGTTTGAATATCATTATGTAACAATCAATATATACCTAAACATCATGTTGCAAAATATGATTATAAAGTTTATTAATATCCAAAGTATAATACAAAATAGATATATCTAACTATAATATATAATAGTTATACTATAGTTTATAAAATATAACTATAATAAAGAATAGTTATACTATACTATAAAACCTTTAATTAATGTGATTTAATAAGATTGAAGATTATGAGAAGAAGTTGAAAGAGTATAGTTGCAAAATATGATTATAAAGTTTATTAATATCTAAAGTATAATACAAAATAGATATATCTAACTATAATATATAATAGTTATACTATAGTTTATAAAATATAACTATAATAAAGAATAGTTATACTATACTATAAAACCTTTAATTAATGTGATTTAATAAGATTGGAGATTATGAGAAGAATTTGAAAGAGTATAGTTTATGAATGTATGTGTTTGATTTGAAGGAGTATGGTTTATTTATGCATATATGTGTTTTATGTATGTATGTATATGTATGTATGTGTTTGATTTGAAGAATGGGTTTATTTATGCATATATGTGTTTTATGTATGCATGTATGTATTTATGGATTCATGTATGTGGTTTGGAGGACATTTTTGGAAGAAATGTTTTAACATACCAACACACTTTATAATAGTATTAGATTACTTTAGTATATTGTATAGATAGATATGTACTTTTTACAAGTGTGTACACTATACACCCTATGTGTATTTTAACCGTGCCCATTTCAAAAAATTAATTTTAATATTTTATACTAAAATCCACCAAGGTAACATTTATTGTCAAAAATAACAAAATCTTTGAAAGTTGTATGTTTTTAAAATTATGAGTTACAAATACACGCAACTAGCAATTACAAGTTAAAAACTATTTTGTGATCCCAGATATTTAACAAAGCAAGGCAGAATTTTGAAAATCGACCAACTTTCGAAAGTTTATCGATTTTCAATCACAGCTTTGGTGTCATTTTATCCCTCGATTATATTAATATCACTTTACATCTATGGGCACAAAAATAGGAGAATTATCTAAAGCAACATTCTTCTCAAATAATGAATTTTTGGGTGTAAGATATTACTAAATAATCAATGGGGATAAGTATTACTAAAGTTACAAAGGAGGTTGGTTATCCAAAATTTACCTATTTTTAGAGAACCTTCTGTATAGTGCCTATGTCTTTCTTATATTAGTCCTCCAAATCTAATCTATTTTTTAAATAAGTTATGAAGTTCTTATATATTTTAAATCAGTCTTCTAAATCTTTAAATTCTCTTAAATAAATCCTTGCAATTTTAAAAATATTAATTTAACTCAAAGTTAGCTAAACTATGATAATCTGGCCTCTGTTTTGCACTCATCTTCTCTAGATATTTCCACTCTTACAATAGGGTGTAATAGAGATTTCTCACAAACACTAAGTAGGGAGAGAGAAAGAAAGGAAAGTAAGCAAAGTAGGAGGGATGCTATAAATCAAGCTTCTTAAGTAACAATCGCTGCTCAAGAAACACCAACTACAAGTAAAATATCCGGACAAAATGAGTGCAAAATAGGCAAGATTAAAAAAAGACTTATTTAATCATACTCCTATGGAAAAACTTTCCATGGACTATATTACCCCTTTTTTTTATACTTGCATTCTAATCCAAACTAAACTAAGGGGGTTATTCATTCCGGATTGTTGATTTGGACTCGGACAATTGTTCATGAATCCGACATTCTTGGATTGGGACCTGGACTTGGAATTTATGGTTAGAGCCCCGGACTCTTGGATTGGATTTTAATTTTTGTGAGTAGAATTCTTGAACTTTTGGTTTGGATTCTCGAACTTTTGCTGGATTCATAGACTAAGGGTTGAATTCTCAGACTAAATTTTAGATTTGTGGATTATTTGCAATAGGAGTTTCAAATTAAATTATTATGTTGAATAATAATCATTAACAAAAAATATTAATTTAAAAACCACCCTCATTTAGATTAGCGGATAACAACAATAAAATTAAATACATCTTGTAATTCATTTAAGCAGTTCAAGCGAAATATATGTAATATGGTATTAAATATTTAAAATATTTGCATATTTAAGAAATGTTAAATAATGAACATATCTAAGTTAATATTAAATATTAAATATATTAAGTGATTAAGTAGTATTAAATATATTTCATTTTAAATGAATTAAATAAATTTATAGAAGTTGATTAAAATATTTTAAAATTAAATACATTCAATGTTAGTATATAATAACTTAGAAATATGGAATATTGTAAAATTAAATATATATAATTTGAAATATATTAAATATTTAGATAAGTAAAGAGAAGAGGAGAGGAAATCCACATAGTAATATCACAATCCATCAATTTTAACTTGGACTTTGTATTAAAAATTTTTATTAAAAGCTATAGAGTTGGAATGGAGTGTGGATTTTAAAATCCTAGTCCGATAACAATCCTAGACAATCAATAACACCTTAAATTGAAATCCAAATCCTAGTCCTAAACCAATAACCGCGTTAAATTCAAATTCAAATCCTAGCCCTAAACTAATAACACATTAAATTCAAATCCGAATCCTAGTCCTAAACTAATAACACCTTAAATTTAAATCCAAATTTTAGTCTAAAATGAATAACACCCTAAATTTAAATTCAATAAAAGTCCGAGTCCAAATCAACAATCCACACCCAATAACCCCAAATCAATTATCATTGTTAATTAAGTATATTATATGCCACTTCAAGTTTGTATAACTTGGTCCTTAAAATTCTAACATTATTGTGAAACTCTACATCATATTACTTATTAGTAATGTATAATAATACATTAATAGACAATTGCACGTTATTAAACTATTTATGGAAAGAGTAGAAAACATAGAATTGTCCTAAAATGACACCATGACGCTTATATAGGAAAATTACAAAGAGTGTTCTTACGCTTAGGTAACAGGACAAAATGTACAAACATGCAATTTTAGAAAATATTAGGATACTTAAGTGCAGCAAAATACAAGTGGAGGTATATAAAGCAACTTTGGTAAACTATAATGTATTTAAATTCAATTAAGCCTATAAAAATTTGAAACCTTTATTAACCACAAACAATAGTATGTGATCACATTGACAAATAATATTCATCATATAATATAAGGCCAGAGGCTTAGCTTATATTTGTGTAGTAGGGGAGATGTGGAAAAATTAAAGCATCATATTTTGAATAAGTCTCGGGATTTTACATTTTTTCCTGAAATTATATACTTTGCTCAGAAAACTTTAGAAGAGGCTTTTGAAGAACTACTACTAAATGTTGGTTTTAGTACGTATTCAACACCGAATTTCCCCACACTGACCAATCCAGGCAATATTACTAAAGGACATCTTATAAAACTATAAGTAACCTATTAGCAATGCATTAAATATCGGATATTAGATAAATATTGGATAGCCAAAATTCATATCGGATTGCAAAAATGGGGATATGTAAAAATATCAAGATCTCATATGAGATAATATTCATACATAACATACTATTGCAATCTATAATCTAAACAAATTAATGAATTCTAAGCGTAAGAATTTGCATCATGATATATGTTTAAGATTTAGGAGAATCGAGAATGGAGAGATTTGTGGCTTTTATTAGTTCCGCTTTGGGTTCCCAAACCCAATCCAAACTGAACCACAATCAATTTAACATGACTTGATTTTGTCGATATCTTTAAGGAGATATATCAGCCAATGTTTCCAATAACGGTTGATATGTCAAAAAATCCCAAAAAACTAATAAAACCATAAATATCATCATGATAAGATCTTTAACCCGATATATCGTAGATATAGTGATATATCGGTCGATATTTAATACATTGCCTATAAGAGTAAATATTTAAAAGTTATTTAGATATTAGTTCCTTGATTTTAAATCTTCAATAATTCTATGTTATTCCATCAAATTTTGAAATTGCTCATAATTTTAGGGACTAATATTGAATTATTAAAGATTTGAGGGAAAATATGTAAATAAGTCATATTTAAAAGTGTTTATGTCAGATAGTTTATTGTAGGGGTTAGTGGATATTTGGAGGAGTTTAGGGTCCCTTGATCTTCTTTGACGGCTAATCAATTGAGGGGAAGAAGTAGATTCCTGCACAGGAAACACCCGTTAGAGGTTCAGAGTTTGTTGCTTCGGCGTGGCTTTCAACGTTCAAGTCAGTAATAGATTAAGCAAATTTATAAAATCTAGTTTCAGAGAATAATTTAGCTATTTTTTTGTGTACCTTCCGCTAGTGGAGATTGTCCACTATTTATAAAGAGTTGATAGGCTGATTGGCGATTTAAGATTAGGTCGGTCGGTGATCAAACTACACTTTACATGTGTTGTGACCGGTTGAATGAGTCACCTTCGCATTTAATGCGACAGTGATAGAGCGGCTGAAGTGCTGGTGTGGTCCGAGGAGTCATAACTTGCTCCTGAAAAGTCATGATGACTCTGACTCAACATTAAATGCAATGATGATTGAGCGACAAAGTACAACTATTGAAGCTGATAGGTCGTCTCATTATTTAAGACATTCTCTAGCGAGGGTCCGAGTAGAAGACACCTTTCATCTCGGACCCACCTCCTCTTGGTGTGCCGACTCAAAGATGCCTTCGTCTCCGGATTTGGACTAGCGGGAGGGTCGAGATGCTCTTACCGAATTGACCTTTCGGATTAGTAAGACTCGCAGTTAATCATGACCGTGGCGATTCTCCATAGTTTATTAGACTTGGTAATTCCCATGATATAACATTAGCCCATTTCACTCGGTTCGAGGCCGGAGTTGAGAGAAAATAAACTATTCTATCTTTTCGCCGCCTGGGGATGCACTTTTGGAAGATAGCTATGATATGATACTCGGCGTCGCGTAGATCATCTTGCGATAGTTTTGAAGATATGGCTTTAGTTATCGGGGCCTCGATTGGCGAGTCGTTTGATTTTGAAAACCATCGGTGGCGAGTTGGCCATTCAGATTGCACCATGTGTCATCCTCCTCTCATATATATATCTAGCCCCTTCAACATCTTCCACAACTTTCCAAACCCAAAAATTTTCCCCAAGTTCTATCGGTGGAAATTTCAACCATCTTCTACTTACGCTACTTTTGATCTTCTCCGATCATCTTTTCTATCCACAATGGCTTCGGTGTAAAGACTCGTGCCTCCTTCTACCACCCACAATGAGGGGATTGCTTTGCTTCAAAATACAAATTGAAGGTGCTCCATTCTTTCCTTGAACAATACGCGGCGATTCGACATCTAGCGCCTTCACCGCAGTTCGTGAAGGAGCATACCATTTACCATCATAGCGGCAATTTGGTGCCTGTATATTTCCATCATCTTGACTACGGTCTTCGCTTATCGCTACACTCATTCCTTTGGTAGGTCTTTACGACTTTGGGTATCTCGCCGGTGCAATTGAAACCAAACTCAGTCGCCCTCCTCGTCTGCTTTCTTGTCATCTGCCACAGAGTTCATGTGCAACCGACCCTAGGGATTTTGGGCCATTTGCTATGCACCAAGGCTAGCAAAAATGAAGGCCACTTTTATCTACAAACATCGGTAGCTTTCAACTAGTCTTCAACATCCCTGACATGAATAAGGGGTGGAAGGAGAGGTTTTTCTTTATTTTTGGCATCGACCCGATCCTGGCCTGTCCCATGTGGTGGTGAGATGAGGAAAGAGGACTTGAGGCGGTCACGGCTCGGATATAGAGGTTTGGACTGGAGAAAATCTAGGCCTATAAGGGGTCCCGTCATAAAGGGAATCTCTTTGACAATGTCGCTTGGTGTTCGGTATCTCTCACACTCCCACCTGGGGTGGATTTGGCTTAGGCCACTTTGTTGGCCCTAGAGGGAACAGCGGAGGCTCCTCAAGCTAGCCTAGCTATGAGGTCTAGGAAGTGCCTTCGTCTAAAGTTAGGGGAGGAGGTCGGTCTTTGAAACAAGGGACGAGTCGGGGAGGGTCTCAAACCTTCTAGGAGAGCCAGAAAAGAGCCGGTGTTAAGGTGCCGGTCGTCGAAGAGGAGCTATCTGATGTAGAGAAGGAGACTGTCACTAAGGTGGAGTAGGCTACTGAGGAGGGGTCGGGTTCTCATGCTGCAATGCAAGTGGGTCGGTATGAGTGGTCCTTAGCCCATCATATCGACCAACTTCCCCCATAATTAGGAGAAAATAAGGGGTGACTATGATTGGGCCAGCAAAGACTCATCCTCGCCATGATAAGGAGTTGGGAGGAGAACATCTTTATCCCCGTAGAGTCATCAAAAATGAAATTAGTATTTTTAAGCTCTAGAACGCAGAGCTCACCTCCGCGTTCTCACCACGGCGTTCTAAGTCAGAACGCAGAGCTCACCTCCGCGTTCTCCGGTAGGCATAAAAATTGCTTATCGGTGCGACGAAACTTCGTGGCGGTGGGTTGGCAACTAACGATCCATTCGACAAACCGGCGTCGCCAAAGCGCATCACGCCACAAAGCGGCGTGGCGGTCGGCGGCCATAAAGTGAGTCGGCAAAGCGTCTGAGCCAATGAAGCGGCGTGCGAGTTGACTAAACTCAAACGTTGGCGAGGCGGAATCAACCGTGCCTTAGTCCGTCAATGCAAGCGGGCGCTTAAGCTCACGAAAGTTGATCGGGCGCAGACTCAAACCAACGGCGACATCACGAAGCAAAACTAAGCCGGAAGACCAAAGAATCGGCGAAGAATCAGCGAGGCAGCGGGAAAGCCGCCGAGCGGCGGCAAACCTCGGCCAAAGTGGCCAAGGTGGCTCGGCCACTTTGGTAGAGCCACCCAGCGGCGGTGGCTTCGACAAGCCGGAGCCAAGTGGCGGGCACCCCCTCCATTGTATAAATAGGGGGGGTGTCATCTTCGAGGGGGCACTTGGGATTAAGGGCTTGGATTTTCAGGAGGCTTCCGGAGGTTGGATTTTTGAGGATTTGGAAGAGCTCGGACTTCTGAAGAATTCTTGCGAGATCTACGAGAATGTCGGCGACGGTCCCGAGCAACAGCAGTACAAGTCCGATCGGCCTTGATCTACAAGCGAAAGGTAACCAGTGGTCGAACTTCTGAATACCCTCTAGGTTAAGCTTCGTCTTAACCTCGGGGATAGCTTGTGATTTCTCCTTGTAGATCTCACGCTCGCGGCGATCCTCTCGCCTTAGTCACGCGATCATGACGATCCTCTCCCGTGAGTGTGATTCCCTCGGTACCGTTTCCTTGTGAAGCGAGCCCCTTTATCTGTAGTTCGAGAACGGGTCTACTTGGATTGGAATTGCGCGGTGGTCCACGGACACAAAAGTCCCGACGGGCAAAGAACCCATGGCGGGGACCTCGATATAGCAGAGATCCCGTGTTTGTTCAAAGGATAAAAGTTGTAATCTTTTTGATTTTCATTGTAAGCCTTAAAATAAAAGTATTTCTTTTGAATTTTGTTGTAGGCCAAAGAAGGCGTAAGCAAGTTCAAATCAATGACAATCATCCCAACTTTTACGCGAACAAGGCTGGCGACCATAGTGGGAACCAACGGTCTCAAGTCGAGAGATCGTGGGTAATGAAGTAACAGCGAATCAGATCGTGAAGAAGTCAAAGGCCTCAAGGGCCGGATAGGAAAAAAAAAAATTCGAGCGGACCATAAAGGGGGCAGCCCCTTATGACCCCAGCAGCTAACCGGCTAAGCGGGACGCCGAAACTTCTGCGTAGGGTGTAATAATGCAGCTCAGCGAAGTCAACCGAATACAAGTTGATCCGGGTTCCCTTGTGAGTATCATACTATCATCCTTGTCGAGTCGTCCTCCCCACAAATCGGAGGATCTCATTTGCCAGAAAGATCCATTTGTCCGATCGGAACCGGGATCGGCCGTTTTGCAAATGGCATCGCCAGGGCATCCAGATCGCGGATCTATCGCGGAGATCGCCGATGGCGTCACGGGCTCTGCGGCGTGGGTTGGCCAGAATCGAGTTGGCGGTGTCCGCTACAAAGTGGATCGAAGTCGAGGAGAGGTCAAGAACCTCATCAATAGGTGCAACGGCTCCTCCAAGCCGCAACAAATGATTGGTTCGCGTCAAAGCGGAAATCAACGCAAAGCGATATCAGGCGCCATACACCGCGGGCTCTAGTTGAGGAAGCCGGATGTAGGAAAAGTGAACCATCGGGTTTGAGTCCAAATCGGAACAACGGTGATTGGACGAAGGCCAAAGCGTTAGTCAAGATCGGCCACCTCAAAGCCATTGACTGGGCTCGGCCGCCCGCGGGGTGACTTGATTCAAAGAAGATCACACCTCCGTGATTTCATCCAAATGTCCATCGGCTCACGTGCTGGCAAAGTCGATCTGTTAGCGTATCCAGGGCAAAGAAAGCGGCTTTGGGCACCTCGGCTCATTGCATGATGTCGAGGTAAAATTCGATCAAAAACGATTGGGCCCGTTAAGGAAGTCGGGTCACTCACGAGTGCAGTGAGTGCACCCGCCTCAGCGGTGATAAGAAGATTCTGTAGCTCTCTCGGGATTGGATCGAAGTTCGAGCCGTCGAAACCGCGCTTCATAAAAGCGAAGCGTTGAGATTAGTGACTCTTGGAACCTCGATAATGTGACTCATCCTCGAGAGGAACGTTTTCATCGGCGGCGATGGCGTTATACGAAGTCATACCAAACACGAAGGGTTGCTCCGGCATTCATGCGATGAGTTGTACTATCGTCTTTGAAGTGCAGTAAATCTCGAAGAAGTTCCCGAATTGAACGCGTGTCGTGTTCTCAAACTATCAGGCGGTGTTGTCGAATGTAAGCGCACCAAGCCAGCTCCGGCGTCGGCTTTGATAGGCTTGGCAATAAGATCGAGTCTCAAAGGCGATATGACCATGAAGGGGTTGGGATACGAATCCTCCTCGAAGATGAATGCTCATGGTGATTGATAATAATCCACGATAGGGAGGCGGACATTAATGCGATTCATCGGCTTGGGATCCAGACACAGCCTGACTTTCAAGGCTTTGATGTAGAATATGGCCGGTTGATCTGCTCTTGTTGAGAGTGATGAAGACATGCAACATGGGAAGACCCATGGATCCATCAACTTCGAGGCGTTTGGGGATAGGTGAACAAAGAGAACCCCCACTAAGGCGAGGTAGTCCAAGTTAACATGGGTGACGAGGAACATCTAAGCTCATAAACATCGGCAATACTCTTCCCTCGGGAAGAAAAGTTGATCGCTGTCGGGGAGTATATCGATGTAGCTTGGAGTTATGAGGACATGCGGGACTTCGACCCTAATGTAGCGACACATCAGCCTCAACATCAAGGTGGATGTCAAACCTATCAAGCAACCACAAAAGCGGTTTAGTCCACAAATCTTGCGGGCGATCGATGCGCCGTGAAGTGAAGAAACTCATAGAATGCGAGTTCATCGAGGAAATTCAACATCGGATTGGGTGGCGAATATAGTCGGTCATGAAGAAGAATGGTTGTCGGGATGCAGTGTAGACTCTGAGAGATCTGACGGCTTCTTGCCAAAGATGACTTCCCTCTTCCAATCACCGATGTCATAGTCGACAATGCGTGTGGATTTGAAGAATGTCGTTCATGGATGGTTTCTCGGGGTATAATCAAATCAAGATGCACCTGGCATGGCGCAACCGAAGCGCCCATACGGTATATTTTGCTACGGTCATGCCATTTGGCTTAAAAACGCCGTATACATACTGGCGATGGCGGAGATTTTCCATGAAATGCTCGTCGGCGGCGCAGTAA
Source organism: Asparagus setaceus (assembly GCA_012295165.1). Taxonomy (NCBI): domain Eukaryota; kingdom Viridiplantae; phylum Streptophyta; class Magnoliopsida; order Asparagales; family Asparagaceae; genus Asparagus; species Asparagus setaceus. The sequence goes on from WHSE01000268.1 coordinate 17,588, forward strand.
ATAAAGCGTGACAAAGTCACATCAAAGATCTTAGAGCGGTATTGAACTCATCGACTAAAATGAATCACTGCCAAATCCTTCCTTGGAATGTCGGTGGCAAGTTCCTCGGTTTAAGTCGTCACAGACAAAGGAATCCACATCGATCGACAAAGTGAAGCGATTCAAAATTGCAACCTCAGAAATGCGAGAGCTTCGGGGGTTACAAAGAGGCGATTGGTACATCCAAAGCGGTTCATATCGAACTTATCAGGAAGTGCCAACCGTTCTCAAAATTGAATAAGAAGAAGTGTCATATATTTGGGGCGGCCTTTGCGAGAAGCATTGAAGAGATCAAGTCTTATCTCGCTAAACCTCTGTTCTTGTTGCTGCAGTGGGAAAACGTTTTGATCTCACGTCAAGGCAGCGGATCACTTTCGTTAAGCTTTACTCGCGCCAAAGGCGGCGGCGGTCCGCGAAGCGAGGCGATGTATTACGAGCGAACATTGTTGATCGATGATGGTGAAGCGATTACCTTACCGCAGTATTTCGCCTTGAATTGGAAAATGCGACACTATTTAGTCGGACGGAGCGATTTATGTTATCTCTATAAATCGGTCCGAATATTTATGACCCGGCTTCAATGGGTTGGCGTTTGGCGAAATGGGCCTTGCTCTTGTCCCATATGACTTGCACTTCAAACAACAAAAGTCGGTCAAAGGACGTTTGCGATCTCTTGGTTGCCAACGAACAACTTGGTGATGAAGCTATATGATGATCTCGGATGAAGTTCAGGAAGTCAACACTACATCGCACCAACAAATATGGCGTTGTATTTTGTGGAGCTTCTCGGGCCACTAATGTGGCAAGTACCCGGATGTTCTAAAATCTCCGTGAGTCGGAGTTGTCTTGATTTCCCAGAATCATGTCATGCCCGTGCTTATTCACTCACGAACCTTGTTCCAATAGCGTAGCGAATACAGCGTTACTTATCGGACTTAGCCGTAAGGGCGGGGGAATATCTCGAAGCGTCTGGCGATTCACAAGCGATAGTTAGCGAGTTCGTGGTGACTCTGAAGTAGAATCGGATCTAATCCCTATCATCGGATATTTGTTGAAATGGCGGACTCATTGAAGGATTCTTCATCGAATATATCCCACGCCTCCAAAAGCGATCAGATGCTGGCGGCGTTAGGCGTATGCGTTAGCACAACCCAGAGACCGAGCAACTAGTTACGGTCGGGACTCACCAACTCTTTGTACCATTATACGAAGAGACACAAGAAGATAAAGGGTAGTTACAAAGAAGTATATACAACCCAAACCAAGTTGGAGCCGAGATTGGCGCTTTCTATCATCGATTCGATTACATGGTATTCTACGAGAAGGCGTAAAGGAGAAAGTCAATCCGTGAAAGCTCAAGATTCTTTTACAACACGAGAACCGGATGTTATATCGCCGGAGTGCGATGGTCTTTGCTCGATGCCTCTCAAACAAAGAGGCGAGGAGGTCGCCGGGGAAGCACGAAGGTGAATGTGGTCTTGCCGACTGGTCCCAAGCTCTCGATCGAATCGGGGAGAATGGGCTGCCATTATGATGATTAATGGCGCGGTCGATGCGCTCGGAAATGCCACGCGTGTCAAATTCACGAATTATATGCATCGACCTCTGGCGGTTGCATCGCCGGCCACATCACGGCCATTGAGACATGGGGAATGGGCGTAGTAGGTCCCATTTTCCTCCGTCGGTCAAAGCGTCGGTTTATTCTAGCGATCACCGATTACTTCTCCAAGTTGAAATGAAGCAATCCGCTAAAAAGAAGTCAAAAGTCGCGAGTCATCAAATTTATCAAACACCATGTCATTTATCGACATGGTGTCGAAAACGGATCGTGCATGATAATGGTCCCCAATTTATCGGCCAATTCCTTCATCGAGTTTTGCGAGAAATTCAAGATACAAGATGTCTCGTCGGCGACCTATAATCCGACAAATGGATTAAGAGGCATTCAACAAGGCGATTATCAAAATTACAGCGAAGCTTGTGAAGAATAACAAGCGAGGCTGGGGCGATAAACTTCGGAGAACTCTGGGCATATCGCGCTGTGATGCGCCATGTTGGAGACCCGGTACTCCACGGTTTCACGGTGCTGGCTGATTCTCCGTTAAATTGATTCGTCACCGTATCGCCCTTTCCAGCGAGATGGCGATAGAAGAACAACATCAAAATGTCCGAAGAGCTTGAGATGTTAGATGAAAGCACGGAGGCTCAACAATGCATTGAGTTCTACCAAGCTAGGATGTAGAGGGCTTTCAACAGAAAGTTCGTGAGAACCTTTAAAGAAGGAGATTTGGTCCTCATTTGCGGCGACCAATAATCCTCACTTCAAAAGAAAGGTAAATTGAACCTAAATGGGAGGTCGTTTATAATAGAAGCGGTCTACTCAATGGTGCATATCGCCTAATTACCCAAAATGGCGGCCGGCAATTAATCTTAGATAAATGGGAAGTTCTGAAGAGATACTACCCTTAGTATCTTCGGGATAACCCGTTCGTGACGGGGAAGTTCCTCGTGGGATGTTTCACCCACTTTTAGTGAGGATAACCCTAGATTTGTCCTCCATCATAATTTCCCCATGATCAAATTCCTTGAAGGTGGGCCTACAAATTACTATTTTACATTACCAAAATCTCCTCTTGATTAGTCTATGAACAGGGCCAATCAAAACCCCTTTCTGGGAGATAGAATATAAAATTCTTCCTCTCCAAGCGTAAGACCCCTTCGTGATAAGCGGAGGGTTCTTTCCATCGTCATCTAGGTAGCCCGGTGAAGGTATCTTGTAGGGATTTTCAGACCGGGTTGTCCGTGAAGGTCACGAGTCTTTTCGGTTCTCAGTGGAGATCCACTCTTAGTTCCATCTTCATCTTAGGTAGCGCCGAATGAAGGTATCTTGTAGGGATTTTCGGACCGAGGTTGTCGGTGAAGGTGCTTTGAGTCTCTTCGGTTCTCGGTGGAAGATCCCTCTTAGTTCCATCTTTATCTTAGGTAGCGCCGGTGAAGGTATCTTGGGATATTTCAGAACCAGGTTGTCCGTGAAGGTCGCTGAGTCTCTTCGGTTCTCAGTGGAGATCTCACTCTTAGTTCCATCTTCATCTTAGGTAGCCTTGAAGGTATCTTGTAGGGATTTTAGACCGGTTGTCCGGTGAAGGTGCTGAGTCTCTTCGGTTCTCGGTGGAATCCACTCTTAGTTCCATCTTCATCTTAGGTGGCCCGTGAAGGTATGCAGGGATTTTCGGACCAGGTTGTCCGTGAAAGTGCTCGAGTCTCTTCGGTTCGGGTGGAATCCACTCTTAGTTCCATCTTTATCTTAGGTAGCCGGCCATTTGTAGGGATATTCGGACAGGTTGTCCGTGAAGGTCGCTGAGTCTCTTTGGTTCTCGGAGTGGAGATCTCACTCTTAGTTCCATCTTCATCTTAGGTGCGCCGGTGAAGGTATCTTGTAGGGATATTCGGACCAGGTTGTCCGTGAAGGTCACTGAGTCTTTTCGGTTCTCAGTGGAGATCCACTCTTAGTTCCATCTTCATCTTAGGTGGCATTGTATGCAGGGATTTTGAGACCGGGTTGTCGAGTGAAGGTCGCACGGAATCTCGGTTCTCGGTGGAGATCCACTCTTAGTTCCATCTTTATCTTAGGTAGCGCCGGTGAAGGTATCTTGTAGGGATATTCGGACAGGTTGTCCGTGAAGGTCGCTGAGTCTCTTTGGTTCCAGTGGAGATCTCACTCTTAGTTCCATCTTCATCTTAGGTAGCCGGTGAAGGTATCTTGTAGGGATATTTAGGACAGGTTCGGTGAAGGTCACGAGTCTTTTGGTTCTCGAGTGGAGATCACTCTTAGTTCCATCTCTCTAGGTGGCCCGTGAAGGTATCTTGTGGGATTTTCAGACCGGGTTGTCCGTGAAGGTCACACGAGTCTTTTGGTTCTCGAGTGGAGATCCTCTTAGTTCCATCTCTCTCCTAGGTAGCCGGTGAAGGTATCTTGTAGGGATTTTCAGACCAGGTTGTCCGGTGAAGGTCACGCACGAGTCTTTTCGGTTCTGAGTGGAGATCACTCTTAGTTCCATCTCTCTCTAGGTAGCCGGTGAAGGTATCTTGTAGGGATTTTGAACCGGGTTGTCCGTGAAGGTCACTGAGTCTTTTCGGTTCTCGAGTGATCCCTCTTAGTTCCATCTCTCTCTATAGGTAGCGCCGGTGAAGGTATCTTGTAGGGATATTCCGGACGGGTTGTCCAGAAGGTGCTGAGTCTCTTCGGTTCAGTGGAGATCCTCTTAGTTCCATCTTCATCTTAGGTAGCCAAGTGAAGGTATCTTGTAGGGATTTTGAACGAGTTATCAAGTGAAGATGCGCTGAGTCTCTTCGGTTCGGTGGAGATCCACTCTTAGTTCCATCTTTATCTTAGGTGGCCCAAGTGAGAAGGTATCGTGGATATTTTAGAACCGAGTTGTCCGGCGAAGGTCGCTGAGTCTCTTCGGTTCTCAGTGGAGATCTCTCTTAGTTCCATCTTCATCTTAGGTAGCGCCATTGAAGGTATCTTGGGATTTCAGACCGGGTTGTCCGTGAAGGTCGCTGAGTCTCTTCGGTTCTGGTGGAAGATCCCTCTTAGTTCCATCTTCATCTTAGGTAGCCGTGAAGGTATCTTGTGGGATTTTCGGACCGAGGTTGTAGGCGAAGGTCGCTTCGAGTCTCTTAGGTTCTCAGTGGAGATCCACTCTTAGTTCCATCTTTATCTTAGGTAGCGTATTGAAGGTATCTTGCGGGATATTCAGACCAGGTTGTCCGTGAAGGTCATGCGAGTCTCTTTGGTTCCAGTGGAGATCCACTCTTAGTTCCATCTTCATCTTAGGTAGCGTGAAGGTATCTTGTAGGGATATTTCGGACCAGGTTGTCCGGTGAAGGTCACACGAGTCTTTTAGGTTCGAGTGGAGATCCCATCTTAGTTCCATCTCTCCCTAGGTAGCTGAAGGTATCTTGTAGGGATTTTCGGACCGGGTTGTCCGTGAAGGTCACACGAGTCTTTTGGTTCTCAGTGGAGATCCTCTTAGTTCCATCTCTCTCTAGGTAGCGCCCGTGAAGGTATCTTGTAGGGATTTTCAGACGGGTTGTCCGGTGAAGGTCACGAGTCTTTTAGGTTCTCGGAGTGGAGATCCACTCTTAGTTCCATCTCTCTCTAGGTAGCGCCGGTGAAGGTATCTTGTAGGGATTTTCGAGACTGGTTGTCCGGTGAAGGTCACTGAGTCTCTTCGGTTCTCGGTGGAGATCCACTCTTAGTTCCATCTTCATCTTAGGTAGCGCCCGTGAAGGTATCGTGGGATATTTTCGAACCGGGTTGTCAGGTGAAGGTCACGAGTCTTTTAGGTTCTCGAGTGGAGATCCCTCTTAGTTCCATCTCTCTCTAGGTAGCGTGAAGGTATCTTAGGGATTTTCGAACCGAGTTGTCCGTGAAGGTCACACAGTCTTTGGTTCTCGTGGTGATCCACTCTTAGTTCCATCTCTCTCTAGGTAGCTGAAGGTATCGTAGGGATTTTCAGACCGGGTTGTCCGTGAAGGTCACGAGTCTTTTAGGTTCTCGAGTGGAGATCCCTCTTAGTTCCATCTCTCTCTAGGTAGCGCCGGTGAAGGTATCTTGTAGGGATTTTCGACTAGGTTGTCCGGTGAAAGTCACAGAGTCTCTTCGGTTCTCGGTGGAGATCCCACTCTTAGTTCCATCTTCATCTTAGGTAGCGCCGACTGAAGGTATCTTGTAGGGATTTTCAGACCAGTGAGTAGGTGAAGGTCACACGAGTCTTTTCGATTCCAACGGCAAGGAATCTGGCTGTAGCCTCATTCGGAAATAGAACACATTCTTCCTTTCCCACCTCAATCAATCTTAAGCCGGTTCGGTCATTCTCGGTCAAAGAACACCAAGATTCATCTTGGGGCATTTTATCGGAAGCCTAAGGGATAAAATAGCGCCTCACCTGCGTTGCGGTTTAGTCTTTCCCGTTGAAGAAGACACGAGTTCGATTACGGGGCATTTTATCTGAAGCCTAAGAAGGAATAAAGCCAGCGCCTCACGCAGCGTTGCGGTTTAGTCTTTCTCCGATTGAAGAAGACACGAGTTCGATTAGGGCATTTTATCTGAAGCCTAAGAAGGGATAAAGCCAACGCCTCACTGCAGCGTTGCGGTTTAGTCTTTCTCCGATTGAAGAAGACACGAGTTGATTACGGGGCATTTTATCTGAAGCCTAAGAAGGGATAAAGCCAGGCGCTAACAGCGTCGCCGGGTTAGTCTTCGATGAAAAGGCGAAGCCTCGTTATTCAACATCGTAGCATTAAGTCTAAGAGAGTCTCATTCTTTTAGCACAGCGTCATGTGCGAGCGGATCCGACTAATCCGCCGCGCTAGCCCAACTCAAGCGGTAGTTGGTAAAGGCTCATCAAACCCGTTGAGGGGGGTTGGCCATAACCTAAAGCCAGCGCCTCACCGCGTTGCGGTTTAGTCTTTCTCGATTGAAGAAGACACGAGTTGATTACGGGGCATTTTATCGAAGTCTAAGAAGGGATAAAGCCAGCCTCACAGCGTTGCGGTTTAGTCTTTCTCGATTGAAGAGACACGAGAGTTCGATTACGGGGCATTTATCCACGAAGCCTAAGAAGGGATAAAGCCAGCCTTACACAGCGTCGCCGGGTTAGTCTTCCGTGAAAAAGCGAAGCCTCGTATTCAACATCGTAGCATTAAGTCTAAGAGAGTCTCATTCTTTTAGCACAAGCGTCATGTGCGGAGCGGATCGGATAATCCGCCGCATGCCAACTCAGCGGTAGTTGGTAAAGGCTCATCAAACCCGTTGAGAAAGGGGTTGGCCATAACCCTAAAGCCAGCGCTCACCGCGGCGTTGCGGTTTAGTCTTTCTCCGATTGAAGAAGACACGGAGTTGATTAAGGGCATTTTATCCGAAGCCTAAGAAGGGATAAAGCCAGCGCCTTCCTGCAGCGTTGCGGTTTAGTCTTTCTCCGATTGAAGAAGACACGAGTTCGATTACGGGGCATTTTATCCGAAAGCCTAAGAAGGGATAAAATAGCGCCTCACCGCGTTGCGGTTTAGTCTTTTCGATTGAAGAAGACACGAGTTCGATTAAGGGTATTTAGTCCCGAAGCCTAAGAAGGGGCGAGTCGTTACCTTGGCGTTCGCGGGTGGTCTCTTGCGGTAAAAGTACGAAGCCTATGTATTCAATATCATAGCAACAAGTCTAGAAGAGTTTCATTCTTTTAGCACAACGTCACGTGCGGAACGGATCCTGATAATCCGCGACGCTAGCCCAACTCAAACGTAGTTGGTAAAGGCTAATCAAACCGCTGATGGCCGAGGGTTTGCCAAAATCCTATAAGTATTATGGTTAATTATTTCGATTTAAGTAAAAGAATCATAATAAATAGTGAAAGGATGGATCTTATTCATTTGAAGCAATATAGAAGGAGCTACAATTATCGGTGACAATTGATTCAAGCAAAGTTATGATAATACATCTAAATAAAAATCGTGAATGACCGGGCTTCAACAAAGAGAACGTAAAAGTCTCGCAAAGACATCGACTTCATTGGCGCAATCCAAGAATGTGAAGGAAGCAAGGTCAGCCTCGGGATACCGCTAATTTTTTCCTCGATCGCTTCAACCCGAAGCCTTAGCTTCCTTCTCAAGTTCCTTCTTCAGAGTTCGCGGCAATAGCAACAGATGTTCCTAACGCGACGCCGAGGACTTGCTTTCACGCTCGCTGACATCCCCGACTCGTGCACTCACGCTGCGTGAAATTCTTCAACGCCTTCTCCCTTGAACAAATTCTCATTCCCTCAGACGCTCGACAAGGGTGTGGTACAAGTTTATCTTACGCCGCAGCGACACTGCCGCTCATATGAGTTCGAAATGATCTCCTTGCTCGATATTTCTCTCGCCGGTGCCGCTCACGAAGCCTTGATCCGAGCTTCGCCGATGAGTCAGACACCATCGCATGATTCAAAAGGCTAAATCCTCCACACGCAGACGCTAAGAGTTAGCCAGCTAGTGAGCTTGCTCACAACGATTAGCTAGCCAGGGCCACCAACACGCCAATTTCCTCCAAGATACTAATATGAATGGGCGTAAGACCATAAAAGTCGCTTCATCTAACTCGATAATAGAGATCGCCAAGCTTTCAAACCATTCTCAACAACTTAAGGAGACCCATCAATAACCGAGTCGAACGGCAGATTTTTGGCCCGGCAATCTCTCAAGGATAGGTTGAATTCGGGAAGTGGTCCGGCCAAGATTAACTCGGGGCCTCCACCACTCTATACTGAAGGGTCGGAAATCCCTGCTTTTGGCACGTAAGGGAGGCGTATGATGATGGAAACGATCCCTCAAACTCGGCCATCCAAATTATGATAGTAGGCTCAAGTCATGTTTCTTCTCATGTGTTCGCCACCCTCGGCTTCCTATGGAAAGAGGTCTTCCCTGATGACCTTAAGAATCGAGACTTGACATTTGGAGCCTTCAAATAGACTAATAGTCATCGGGCATCCGCCTACAAAGAGAACAAAGGGTTAGCAGATCATTTAGGAGGAATATCTTGAAAAGGAAACTGCAGGCGTGAACTCTTCTCGAAACCCAGAGATTGAGTCACAACCTTATGGCCAGATGCGGCGATTTCACCGTCTTGAATACGGGAGAGCGATAAATATAGTCGTGTAAACAAGCGACAATATATATCGTTCTCTGAAGTAAGGTACGGTATGAAATCGCTCATTAAAACGGGTGAGCTTTGAAGCCTCAATCCTCCGCGAAGGAGAATCTCGGCTCTTCCCAATCGCCTCACAAGGAGAAACGAAGCGGGGTCATATGAGCGTGCACAATCTAAGCGTCGGTCCCCACAAAGGAGGATTCGGCTCTTCAATCGCCTCACACAAAGGAGAACGAAGCGGGGATACAAGCATATATGTCGAGAATATGATGATGCTGGCGCACCGAAAGAAGGGAGGCGTGCATTCCGCGCCGTCGATTGATCGACTCCTCGAAATCGTGATCTTCGACGACATCGAAAGCTGCAAAGAAAATAATAAAGTCGGATATGCGGTCAAAATTAGCGAAAGGCTTAAAAAATGATCGGTGCAACAACCGAGCGCCGAACGGTAAGCGACCAGTGCGCGGGCCGTGCCTAAGCGCGGCAAATCTTGACTGGCGCGCGGCGATGCTTAAGCGCAGCGGCAGCGAGGCCATGCCAGGCGACGAGCGCCCAGACCATATGCCAGGCGCGGCGAGGCGTGCCAGTAGCAGCCAGGCAGCGCCAGGCCGTGCCGGCCTGGTGCGCGCGGAAACCGGCCGAGCCGGCGAGGCAAGCGCCAGTGCCAGGCGGCTGGTGTGGCGTGCAGGCGACCGGCGCTAGCGAGCGGCCTTGCGATACGCCGCCAGCCATCTTAGGCGGCCGTGGCGATCGTCGCCACCGTCGGCCCGTCCTCCGTCTTGTCGATTTTGCTTTGCGCACAAAAGAAAGAAAAAAGAAGAAAAGAAGAAAAAGAATTTACAAAACCCTACGATGCATACCTCGTTGATTGGAGGCGAGGCGTGAAGGAGAAAACAAGAGGAGAAACAGAGAGAGTAGGCCTATATGTCGGAAGAAAGGAGGGATTATGGGTATTTATGCAACCCCATATGGACCCATCCTCTTTGAACAAGGACTCCTATTGGCAAGAAGTAGGAATTCTAGTGGGGCCCAAATCAATTCTAATGGGACTCTAATCAGCCTAATTAGGTCCTAGTGGAACCTTATCGGATATCAACGGTGACAAATCGGTCAGTTGATTGGCTCCTAATTCCTCCGCTATATTTGGGAAAGATTACGAAGGTTTATTGGCGGGGATAACACCTCGAATTCCCTCGGCCCGATCAGCGTCGCTTTAATCCTACTCAACTAGGATTACATATAAGCTGTTTCCTAATTTGTGAGAAGTTCAGGAAGAATATTCTCACAAAATATTCTTAGGGATAACTTCGATCGTCGTTGCGGCGGCAAATCAGCAGCGTCGCCTAATCCTACTCAACTAGGATTACAGTATAAGCTGTTTCCTAATTTGTAGAAGTTCAGGAAGAATATTCTCACATGAAATATTCTTAGGGATAACTTTCGATGCGGATTACACCGGCGCCAAATCATCAGCGTCGCCTAATCCTACTCAACTAGGATTACGGTATAAAATTGTTTCCTAATTTGAGAAGTTCGGAAGAATATTCTCACAAGAAATATTCTTAGGGATAACTTCGATCGTCTTGGATGCACCGAGCGCCAAATCAGCGTCGCCTAATCCTACTCAACTAGGATTCGGTATAGCTGTTTCCTAATTTGTGGAAGTTCCGGAAGAATATTCTCACAAAGAATATTCTTAGGGATAGCTTCGATCGTCTTGGGATTGCATCGGCCCGATCAGCGTCGCCTAATCCTACTCAACTAGGATTCAGTATAAGCTGTTTCCTAATTTGTAGAAGTTCGGAAGAATATTCTCACAAGAAATATTCTTAGGGATAACTTCGATCGTCTGCGGATTACGCAGCCTTAAATCAGCGATAAGCCTAATCCTACTCAACTAGGATTACAGTATAAAGCTGTTTCCTAATTTGCGAAGTTCGGAAGAATATTCTCACAAGAAATATTCTTAGGGATAACTTCGATCGTCGCGGATGCAGAGCGCCAAATCAGCGTCGCCTAATCCTACTCAACTAGGATTACGGTATAGCTGTTTCCTAATTTGTGAGAAGTTCAGGAAGAATATTCTCACAAGAAATATTCTTAGGGATAACTTCGATTCGGATTGCATCGGCCTGATCAGCGTCGCTAATCCTACTCGACTAGGATTCACAGTATAAAGCTGTTTCCTAAATTGTCGAAGTTCGGAAGAATATTCTCGGGGATAACTTCGATCGTCGGATTACGCAGAAGCCGCCAATCAGCAGCGTCGCCTAATCCTACTCAACTAGGATTGGTATAAAGCTGTTTCCTAAATTGTGAGAAGTTCGGGAAGAATATTCTCACAAGAAATATTCTTAGGGATAACTTCGATCGTCTTGGATTACGCAGAGGCGCAAATCAGCGTCGCCTAATCCTACTCAACTAGGATTACAGTATAAACTGTTTCCTAATTTGTCGAGAAGTTCAGGAAGAATATTCTCACAAGAAATATTCTTAGGGATAACTTCGATCGTCTTGGATGCATCGGCGCCGATCAGCAGCGTCGCCTAATCCTACTCAACTAGGATTACGGTATAGCTGTTTCCTAAATTGTCGAAGTTCAGGAAGAATATTCTCGGGGATAACTTCTTCGATCGTCTTGGATTACTGCAGAAGCCAAATCAGCGTCGCCTAATCCTACTCAACTAGGATTACAGTATAAGCTGTTTCCTAAATTGTCGAGAAGTTCGGAAGAATATTCTCACAAGAAATATTCTTAGGGATAACTTCGATCGTCTTGGATTGCACCGGCCAAATCAGCGTTAAGCCTAATCCTACTCAACCGAGGAATCACAGTATAAGCTGTTTCCAAATTTTCAACGAGGAGTTCTGGAGAATAAACCTATATTCTTAAGGATAACTTCGATAACCCTTAATTTCCTCCTACCATAATACCAAAGAGAGGAATAACGTGAGTGAAAGTCATGGCGACAGGACAAGTGTCGTCAGAAGAAACTTCTCCAGTGGATAATCATATCCCAACAACGGTCAAGGGGTGCACTCACCGATTGAAGGCTAGGGCGATGGTTGAATGCCAAATGGTCTCTTGTTTGACAAGAAATCCTTGGAGGATATCTCCATGAAAAGATTAGTCCTCCCACGTGGTTAAACCAACAACACCGTGATGATGGAAGAAATAGCCGGTGAGGGTTATGAAATTCCATGTAATCGACACAACCAACATGTCGCCAACAAGGTTCGCCGACATACGGAAAAGTCAAAAGTCGATGGTTAGTTAAACAACAACCAGCGGAATACGAGTTACAAACAAAACTCACCCATCGACTTCAAATCAAGATAACAAGCGGTCGGACAATAAATGCGGCACCGTGATCTTATCGAGGAATCCTACAAAGAAGCTGGATGATCCGAAAGAATCGAAGACTTGAAGCTATCTTTTGGGACCCTCGCGTGGTAGGAACCATCATGTCAAAGCATCTCGGACTCATCAGAATCGGCGAGAGGCGCTTTGGAGTATCTGTAGGCATAAAAATTGCTTATCGGTGCGAGCGAGCTTCGTGGCGGTGGGTTGGCAACTAACGATCCATTCGACAAACGGCGTGTAAGCGCATCACGCCAAAGCGTGACGAGCCAAGCGAGTCGCGGCAAAGTGCGAAACGAAGCGTCGAGCAATGAAACGGCGTGCGAGGTTGACTAAACTCAAAGCGTTGGCGAGGCGAATCAAGCGTGCTTAGTCCGTCAATGCAAAGCGGGCAGCAAGCTCACGAAAGTTGATGGGCCGGAGACTCAAACCAAGCAGCGACATCAGAACAAAACTAAGCCGGAAGACCAAAAGAATCGGCGAAGAATCAGCGAGCGAAGGGCTTGCCGCCAAGGCGGTAATGGAAACCTCGACCAAAGTGGCCAAGGTGGCTCGGCCAAGTGGTAGGAGGCTCGACCACTTTGGTAGAACCACCTCGACCAACGGCCGAGGTGCTGACAAGTGGCAGTGGCTCGACCACCATGGCGAGGTGGCTCCGACCAAGTGGCCGGAGCCACCAGGAATGGCAGACACCTCCATTGTATAAATGGGGGTGTCATCTTCGAGGGGACTTCAGATTAAGGGCTTGGATTTTCGGAGGCTTGGGAGGTTGGATTTTTAAGGATTTGGAAGAGCTCGTGCCGAAGAAGAATTCTTGCGAGATCTCCCAGGCGGTTTCATGAACCATTCAAAGGCAACCCCTTGAGGGTGCGATGAACAAGGTACGCTATGGCATCGTTTGCCATCACATTCGATCGTGACCTAAAATGGTAGATGTGTTGGTTCGGTGATCCGTGCCGTCGAAAGCTTGTAGCGTCGGGATTTTGGATTTTGGAGGATAAAGCGGTATCCCGTGCTGCGGATCACGGTCGACAACGATCTTGGGCTTCACCTATTAGCCATGGCATTGGCGGGCTTCGGCTCTCGCATTTTGGCGATTGAGGACTTTGCTCGTTTTCGGCCTCTCTTCCTCTTTTAGAGGAGGATTCTCGTGATGGGCTTCTTGATGGGAGCTTCATTCACGTTTTCATTCGTTTTGAGGATCGACTCCTCCTCGTGATGATTCGGTGAGGTGTTGAGTCGGCTATCGAAGTTGAGCTCTATCGCGATAAGTTGGGCTACCATTTCTCGGAGTTGATCGATGGACTCTTGTTGTGATCGCGGGGCTTCTTGCATCATAGCGATGCTCTTGAGCCTCTTCTTGAAATCTTGGCATTCTCCGTCATGTAGGCGGTGCTCAC